>DVZN01001016.1:0-11049 GCA_018237365.1 Caria ino melicerta
TTAATTTAGCACTCATATTAAACGGACCAGTTTTTGATTTAGAAAATGAGCTATTATGAGATTCATTTAATTTTAAAAAAGACATTGGTAAAAGGGATTTGTTAAATGTAGGTGCTGCTTGCTTTTCTAATAACACACCATATTTCATAGGCCAAACTTTCTTTACTTGAAACGGTATGCTTGCAATATATTCCCTTCCATCTGTTGCAAATACCCGCATGCACTTATTATCCATTAGAAGTATTGATGGCATTATTTTGCTTTCTATGTGTTCTGTATTATCTTCAATTTTGATATTTTTCTTTACATCACCAATTTGTGAGTTTAAAGCATCAATGAGCATTGTGTTTTTAATATCGACATGAAAATCAGCAAATGTGGCATGTTTGATTGGGTTATCTAAAGTATAGCATGCAATTGTTTCCCTTTGTTCAGATTCTATTAATTTAGTAGCTGGAGTTGAGATTAAGCCTGTAAATAGAAAACAAAATGTAAATATTTAGTAAACGAGTTCTCAAATGAAGACCAGAGCTTGGTGAAGGTAATTTCAACTTTTTTCAGCCAGGTGGGCAACTAGTGGTGAATGGGTGATGAAAACGGGAGATTTGGTCTTCTGGCATACTTTGGGTGAAGCATATGTCTAGTAGTGGCCTACAATAAAAATTTTACTATACAGTTTATTAAAGAATTTTTAATTTTTGTCTTATCTGAGTACCTCATGTACAAATGACCATCTGCCTTAAATGTATCTTTAGTGTAAGGATAGGCTTACAAATCACATCTAAATCTCTATGCCTATGGTTATGTCTTCCCATAAAAGAAATTTGTGGTCTTATTTCATAAAAAAAAGTGTGAATTGTAATATTCTTCTCACAATTTAATTTAAATAAATAATTATAAATCAGATATTTTACTTGTACATAAGTGGATATTGCTAAAGGCAATTCAGGGCTTGCCAGGAGATAGGCAGCAGCACCTCCAGTACAGAGAACACAGTTCATAACAAAATATACAAAGTGGTCACCAAGTTGACTATGAGAAAAACAGCAGTAGACTGCACTAGTGTATAATGACCGTCTTGCTCGCCGATTGGTGAGTGTACTTGCCTTACCATGTTGACAAAGAAAAAGGCTCAGGTTTGATTCCCAATGGGGACGGACACTTATGTAATGAATATAGATGTTCACAGATGCGTTTTGTCCAGAGATATTCATTTATTATATTAACATAAGAGAAGATTGACGTACCTTTAGACCATACAGCAGTACATCCCTTAACATACAATTCTTCTTCATAATAGCAATCTGTTTTAGGATTCAATGGTTTTCGCTTGGGGCGTTTTGTTTGAGAGCAACTTAAGTTAAACTTTTTTGACATATTGCTTGAACTATTAGCACTGCCTCCTCTTGATGAACCTGCGGACGGTCCATCTTCCTTTCTTATGCCAGCCAAAAGTTCAGACTTTATAGAAATGTTGAAATCGTGTTTAAGCCTGCTTGGAGGCCGAGAATCTATATATTCATTGTTTGAATCTCTAGTGGTTTCTGGAATATTCTCTTTTGCCTCTGAAAGAAGAAGATTCCTTAAAGTACTAGCTGTACCCGCAGTTTTATTTACAATTACAACAATGGCCTTCCAGTAAATGTTTGTTCAACTCCAATTATACTCATATAAACAATAACTAATTCCGCTTCGTGCCCACAACTTTGTCTGCTCGGAATATGATTTTTGATGAGTTTTCATAAAATATGAAACACATCATCAATCTATTTTGTTTTATTCTACATGTCCGAACCATTGGAGCATGCATTTTTACACCAACACTTTCTTAAAATCCTACCCTTTCTCTTATTTTGCTATTGCAAATTCGGTCCACGAATGAGAATATAGAATATTTTCCATAGCTATCAGTTCAGTAGATTTTATATGAATCACCAGGTTTCAGACAGACAGAATAGAACCAGACCTGTTTTCTAAAACATAATATATTTAAGGTGCAGGAATTTACATATTCATTCATTCATAACTATAAATATAATATGTACAGTTTAGAAGATACTTAGATAGGCAAAGTTGTAGACAGTAATACACACATGGGTTTTGATGTTAACCCCATAAATATGTTTTGACCTTACCTTACCTTCTAGGTAATGATAAAACTTCTGGGCCAAGCCACTATAAAACTATTCCAGCAATATTATAGCTACATTTTGGAGGGATTCTTTGTAAAAGGTTTGTTTGCTATACTGCAAATTAGATGAGAATATTACTGCCTTCTTTTATAGAATGTAAGAAGAATCTATTGGTGATATAGCTTTAAAAGTTCTACAAGTGACATACATAACTTTCTACTAACCTTCTGCTCTATAATAAACCTCTCTGATGCACCACCATTCAAGATCTTCTTTCGCCTCAGCAAGACTTTCATCTTTGATGGCAAAATTGGTTAACTTGTATAGCAACGAATTTTCTGATGCCGACACATTATGGCCTTTGCCATATATTTGTCCTGGGTGTTTTGCTAAAACTGTTCTGCCATGCGGCACAAACTCCTACAAACAAATATTAAAATTATTGTTAGCGATAAAACCGCCGTTTGTATAAATATCTCATATTAAGTTTAAATTGTATTTTTTTTCTATAGTTGTACAATAAAGAGTTTTATTATTATTATTATTAAATTTTCAAAGATTTTTAATTCATTTTCCTAAATTACCAAATGTAATTTAGGTTTAAGACTTTAATCTCATGTTCTTTACCAGTGGTTCGGATGCCGCAATCATGATACTCTCATCCAGATTTGAAACAATTTTTTTTCGCTCTTACACGACAAAAACTTTATTTCTTTCAGTAGAACACTAATATATTATGTTATTGTTATTGTATTTTCGCCGGCGAAAAATATTTGAAAGTCAATGACAGATTGGTATTTGGTATGATATGAGTGACACCTGGTGACACATAGGTTAGAGCACAGATTACTATATATTTAGGGTTAGTGCGCGATATGCCGATATATATCGATATTTCAAAAAAATATCGATATGCGATAATATATCGCTTCGAAACGATATTATCGGATCATCTAGTATCGATATGTACTATCGATATATTTTATCTGATATACTAAAATATATCGTTGTGACAAATTATGAGCACATTCAGTCCATTTTTTGTACTGATTTTTTTTATTTCCGCTTGACAACTTGAGGAATAGAACGCATAATCCAGTACTGTTGAGAATCTGGCATTCCCAATAACGAATCTCAATTCATATAATTATTACAATAATGTGAATATGACACGTCTATGATCACTCGCTTATCGTCTTATACCTATCCTTAAAATAAAAGTTGTCTACTGTTTTGTATACTACAGTTTATTTATTTAATTACCTTTATTGTACACCAAACAAATAAGTTTGTACAAAAGGCGAACTTAGTGCCTTTCCGCATTCTCCACCAGTCAACCTTTGGGTCAATAGGAAAATCCGTGTGTAGAAGCCACTCACAGTTGAATGAAAAGTAAATAAAGTCAGTGCGTATTACAATTATAAATAAAATGGCTAAATAGGCTGCTATTTCAATGTATAGATCTGAGAAGCAAGCTATTATTATGACAAATACATTTTTACTCATATTAACCTGAACTTATTTGATGTACCAATAAACAGATAGCAAAAAACCAAAAATATATTTCAAAAACATCGATATTCGATATATTGTAAAGTATCGATAGAACATTGCAATTCATTATATCGAAAAATAACAATATATTGTTTGCATAACCCAGGGCTGAATTAAGATATATCGATATTTATAGTACACAAAAGTGAAAAGTATAGTTTTTGTGAGAAAATATAGTAGGTTGCACTGTATTTATAAAAAAAAATAGAATATAACACGGCTTAGTTCACATTTACTTCTATAACTGCCACCTCTTTAATATAAATTTGGTCCATAAAGTTCAATCCATACAACGTTTTATAAAATAATATAGTATTGTAATTTATGTCAGTCTGTAGTTTAGTTTATTATTAAAAAAAATTAGCCATTATATTTATATTCAAACAAATAGGGTTTAAAGTTTGAATCAAAATATAATATAATAAAAGTCTATTACAGTAGGTAAACAAAAACCTACATTTAATTTTTTTTATATAAGAGGAGGCAAACGGGCAGGTGGGTCACCTGATGGTAAGTGATCACCGCCGTCCACGAACATCTGCAACACCAGAAGTCTCACATGTGCGTTGCCGACCAATGTTGTTGTCAAAATGATTTAAGGTAAACAATTATATATATATTAATTATCATAGACTATTTCTTTTTTCGTTATTTGATATAAAATTCTAGTACATCTATGCATTATCCTAAGATCGATTTAGATATTATATAGTAAGAAGCATGACATTTTTGTACAAAATGAAGTTATAGTACGGACAGTACTGGTAACACCACTCACCATGGTGACAGTGACAACCATAGACTAAAGAAGCATGTGTAGTTCTTTTTATTTTTAGTCTAGCCTAGTCAAACCTATCAACTGTATCAACTCGGACATTGGCAGAATCACCGTAATCTCGGTGGAGTCCAAATAAACAAAAAATTGAATTGAACTAGTCAAACCTATGAGTCAAACCTATTTTTCCTATTTTCTATTATTAATCAATTACTCTCTGATACTTTCAATTGAGAAAGATTATATCCATATTATCGCTCCCAGGTTGATTATGATTATTACAGTTTATTGAAAGAAAGTAGGTACCTATATAATAGTAAATATGTAATGTATGTTTTTTTATATAGGTACCTACTTTTTCAATAAACTGTAATAATAATCAACCTCGGAGCGATAATATGGATATAATATTACGCATAAAGACACATGATAAGCCTATTTTTCGTGATTGTCGGTGTACTCATCAGTCGATTTTTACCTCTAAATATCTTGGTATCGTGACGCTTTAGGGTACCATGTTATTAGACTTTTTTTCGTCTATGGGTCCTCTATTCATACATACCACTTTAATCGTGCGCCGCGATTTTCAAAAAAAAATAATGGCGGCGGGTCGATATGCCAGGGTCCATACAAAAAGTTTTAAACCCCTTTAACCGTAGAATCATCGGTCTTTCTCCGGTATCCGCTGCTCCGGTGCTAATCATGCATATCATTAAATCGTAGTCAGGCTTTAATTATATAATGTACCTATAGTCAGTCCACACATGGCAGGTATAATAATTATACCTGTCATGGATTGGACTGACTAGACAGTGGACATTAGAGTAATAATAATTATTTTATGGTATATAGAGCGACTTCGATGCTTTATTCTTATATTTAAATTCTTTTTAATAATCATGCATATCATTAAATCGTAGTCAGGCTTTAATTATAGAATCTATAGTGTGTCATCATATAGTCAGTCCACACATGGCAGGTATAATAATTATACCTGTCATGGATTGGATTGATAGTGGACATTAGAGTAATAATTATTATTACTCTAAAGGTTTACCGTTCTTAACCACTGATCATAGATCTACTACTACAACTATCAATGAAATAGTCGTATCTCGGTCCAAGGCAAGGAGTGGTAAGTTTACCTAAATCTAAGCTTTTTAAGGAAGATTTGGCAGCATCGAGAAAATTCATGATACAATGGTTCATTCATTTTCTCTTTACTTCTTCACATTCACTGAAGAAAATAATACAAAATGCCACCAATTTTGACCACTGTCCTCTGTATTTACAATAAAGTCCAGAAGCAATCCGACTACTTTTCTTTCTGTCTTAATTTGAGCAATACTTCAATGGGTAATAAATCTGCAGCATCTATAGTTTTTTTTTTACTTTACCTTTTAAACTGGGACACGTGAACAGCAAAAACTGGCTTTATGGCGATGATACCAATCTGGTATTTTTTAATCTATTTTTATTGTCTTACGTTTTCTAGTGAAAACTCTTTTGTTAAACAGTCGAAATATTTAGGATTTTTTGAAAATCTTTGATGAATAGGTACTATAAAAAACTGTTGGTTTTTTGCCACGTAATCTTGTATTTTAAAGGGAAAATAAAAAGAAACAAAACATAAATATGATAAACTTTATTTCTACATCAAATGATACATAATAACCGCGCTTTATGTAACAAAACATTTAACAAAATACTTTGGAGCCAAAATGACTTTGGGTGCCGACTTATTATGCCCTACTAACAAATAGACCAGTGTTTCTCAAACCACAAATACTTTACACCCATAAAATTACTCTAACTTGCAAGCCATATCGAACCTTGTTATATATTAACATAGTTAATTATTTCAACAACTTAATTATAACAAATCATTTCTTATAATGATGTTTGTAGTGATTCTTGTATTAAAATGTGATTATAACACAAAAATGGTGACTTAAAATAAAAATAACTATCACTCCAAGCCATCCGTCAAATGTTAGCAACGCGGAATAATCCTTAAAAGTTACTATGCAGATCTGCCAGCACCATAATATGTCTATAAAACCTCTCCATATAATCTTGACAAATAAGCTCTGCTTAATATTTATAATATATAATATGATATTCTGTTAACCTTTCTGCACATGGCCCCTAGTTTCAAAACCTTAATACTAATATTCATTTTCAAAATAAGGCTTCAATTTTGACAAGGCAGAAAATATATAATGCATCATCATATAATTATTACATATATGCTAAATAAAACAAGCTATCAGTCGAAGATATAAATCGTTAGGTTTACCATTAGGTACTATAATAATTTTTATTGAAAATTACTTTAAAGAAACGGTATTTTATTTTATATCTTCCTAATTAGTTGATTGTAAAAATATGTTATAATTATGTAATATAGAGTGTTAAGAAATCAACATAATGCTTATGAAAGAAATAAACGCTTACTTAAAGTTTATAATGTATATGTTTGATCAATCGATTTATTCTGGTGTTCAGTAGCTATCAGGCTCTAACGATTTAAATCTTTGCATTTAGCTCACTAAAAGGAACTATTACAGTGTTTTCACTAAAATGCAACATACCATAAAATTTTATACAAAAATCAACAATTTAAAACTTTTGAAATAAAAATGCAAACATTTTGCTGTCAATAAAAAACATATTCCATGATTCCGGAATGCCAAAAATGTAATACAAAATATATTTGCGATACATAATATTACCGTAATATATCACTAATATTATAATATATAATACAGTAAACCTACATTCTAGCTTCTCTATACTAAATACATTTGGTCTTTGGATGAGCATGTTAATTTATGGCTTGTGTCATTGTTTGTAACTTTAAATTATAAGTGCACTTTTATTTTAGTACATGATTTAAAATACTATTCTAGACTAGACCTGCAGTAAAACAACGCACCAATAACAAATCCGCTAAGAATAAAATCACAGCTGTCAAACAAAAAAGACAACAAAAACAAAATTTGAGAAACACTGTCCGACGAAAACAATTAAACTAACAATAATATAAAATAAAGATCGTTAAAGTATAAATAAGAAGCGATTGTGATTACGATATTCGTGGAAAATTTGATGTTCAGGTACCTAAAAGGGACAACATCGCCCTTAAGCGCACATTAGACGATAATTCTGGCTAAAATCCAATATGTTTTTATTTAAATCGATAGGCGTAAATTTCTATAACTTAAAAAAAATGTAGAAAGAATAACTATACACAGTTATCGTCTATATCATTCTAATGATTTTCACATATTTTTTTTGTGAATCAAACATTCATTCTACTACGCTTTAGATCGATAAGTACGCGAATTGATCAATTAGATTAACAAAAAGTTGATCATATTATTTTATTAGTAAGAATCAAAAGTCTTAAAGATACCTGGTAAACTTTTCGATTACCTACTGGTTCTAATTATTAATTTTTGATATTTCGTTTCATCAATCCATCAATCACTTATTCGTCCCAGTTCGGTCACCTCAGGGGCACTTTATGAAGTATAGAACGTATTGGGATATTGACAGAGTAACAAGTGCTAAAATCAGAGATACAAAGAAACGTATTAATTAACATTATCACAAGGTATATTGCGAGTTTAACTCACAGTGACGTCAGGCTTTTAAGGCCTTTACAAAAAACATGTACCCACGTAGTTTGCGGAAGTCATCTATAACGACCAAGCACAGCTCTTTCACCGACTATCAGTGATTGGCTTCCCATTCTTTCCCAAACACATTACCAGAAAGATATAGTATCTGGTTACACACATTCTACCAGCACGAAATTTAAAAATAACCGTTTTCAAAAACCATGTGTATTTGGTTATTTAAAAGTATTTTAAAATCTGATATATAAATATGACATTTCAATACTTCAATAAGATTTTTGTGATATTAGTCACAAATATATAAATAAGAAATATAAACTACAATGCCATTACGCACTGTTAAATAGAAAAACAAAAAACTAAAAATGCAATGCAGTCTATGCACATGGTATCTTAGTTTGATTAAAATACTAATTGCTAAGGCGATTTCGAATAACCTAACTGTAAATATAATGAGGTTAAAAAATTACATTATATGACTTATTTTTTGGCATTTTTAAAAAAATATATTGTGATGAATGGCCGGATACAGTTCTTATATTAACCAATTTCAAATAATTGACAATTTGTTAAAAAAAGACACCTGTATGCCGATTACCGTTAAATATAAATGATTTTAACATTATGCCTTGTAGTGATGTTTAAAACTAGCTATCACCGATATTTATTTCTAGAAAGCATATTGCAGCCTAGATGAATCCAACCTAAGTATACATAAAGTTCTCTATTTTAATATAAATAAACTCTATCACTAAATTTATAAAAACTACAATTAAAAGTGTACAATCATAATAATATTTATGCGTACTTGTAAAAGTAGATCTATGTATAAATATTATTTTATAAAGTAAATATTTTTTGGAATATCTCTTTTAAGGCTTGTATTGGTATTTTATACCTTGGAAGTGTTGTCGCTGGTTTTGGCATGAGCCGCAATGTCTGCTTCTTCGATTTTGGACGTACTCGCTGCGACTTCGGCTAATGTAGCTAGGGCCAGGAGGTCAACGTTGTGTTGTGTTTGATTGCAGATGTCCATGCTCTGGACAGTACATGGTGCTTCCATAGCTATTTTAATCTCAGGACTAATCTTATTACCCCCGTTCATATCAATGCTAGAAACTAAACTGTTAATCTCAAGTCTTGTGATGCTCACCTTCCTCGGTTTTCGTTTTTGGCTACCGATGACTGCGTCTCGCCAATTGTCATCCATTTCCCACCTCTCGTCAATGATTGAACGCGGAACAGAGTTCACGATATGGGATGTCTCAGGAATTTTTGGTTTTAAGTTGATCGTCTTTTTCTTGCGTTTGTTTTCGCGCTTTTTCTGTTGGAACTTTTCTAAACTTAGCGAGGGTAGTGCTTTTATTTTTGCGTCTAAATCAAAGTCGGCTGCTTTAAATGTTTTGTTAGGGTTATTGTCTTGTTCGTGCGCGTCGGTCGGTTCAGATTTGAATTCGCTTTCGTGCGTTGAATCGACGGGCGATTCGGACTTATTACCATCAGTGACTGTTGCTTCTCCGCGAGAACTACCAGGTTCCCAGCTACACGAAGCGTCGTAGCCGTCGTCTGGCGATCTATCGTGATCTCTCTTCTGCCTCTTATTTATAAGAAGTCCTCCAACGGCCATAAACTCCTGGTATCTCTTCCCTTTACATGACCTGCCACATCTCGGATTCCTTTCATCGTCAGAATAATTCCTCTGGTAAATATCTTCGTCTTTAGAGTAACGCTTATCTACTATTTGGTCTATTACATCTTGGTTCGTTAAGTGGTCATTTGTAGCGGTATAACGATAAAATCTTTCTTTCCCATCAAAGTCTTCTTCAAATATCTTACTAGTTTCTGATAAGGCATTCTGTAGTTCTCGTATACTATCATCTCGGTGAGGCTTGCGCTCGTTGTTAGGAGATCTGTATTCAGGTATAGGGGTTGAGATCGCATTAAATTTAAATGGAGAGTAGTAGGGGTTAGGAGTTTGTTTATCAGTCTTAGTAGCTAGGAGGCTACTTAGTCCTCCCATTTGAGCTTCGTCCGCAAGCTTGCCAGGAGTGAACATCGACAGAGGTCTGGTATCGAGTTCAACTTCTTCATCATCAGTTTTTTTGTTAAAATCAACTTTAGTGGAGTTATTATTCGTTTTTTCCGTTTCTACATACTGGTATTCGTCGTTGGGTGACTCGTTGGTTTTGTCAACAGATTCACGAGGCCGTGAGGAGAGAGTGCGCAGAGGTGGGGCCGGTAGCTTGTACCATTTGAAGTCAGGGTTTGCGCTGAAAAATGCGTCTTTATACTGAAAAGAAAGAAAACATTTTTAGAGAAATATTGAGTATCTGTTGTTCATAAAATTTTAGTGTCTATAAAATGTTAAACTTGTCATATGAGTGGAGTTAACTTACAAGAATAAGGGAAGCGAACCGTCAAATTGATAACCCAAACAAGTAACTGACAGGTTTCATCATCGTCAGTACAGGTCGTTTTTAAATTATTGGTATCTACCTGCCAAGTCTTTAGTTTTAATTACACGCTAGATTTTTTTTTTATATATATAAGAGGAAGCAAACGGGCAGGTGGGTCACTTGATGCTAAGTGATTACCGTCGCCCACGAACATCTGCTACACCATAGGTCTCACAGGTGCATTGCTGACCTTTTAGGAATTAATTAGTACGCTCTTTTCTTTAAGGTCCCCAAGTCGTATCCATTTGGAAATATTGCTTTGGGTAGCTGGTTCCATAAAGGTGTTGTACGAAGCAAAAAATGTTTCGGAATGGCGAGGTAGGGGAGCGCTACATATCAAGGTGGTACGTATGGTACTCTAGACTCCGACGCGATGTCCGGTGATGAAACTCAGCGGCGGGAATCAAATCGAATAGTTCCTCAGAGCATTCACCATGGTAGATGCGATAGAAAACACTGAGTGAACTAATGTCTCTACGCAAAGCCAA
>DVZN01001017.1:0-11048 GCA_018237365.1 Caria ino melicerta
CTAGCATTTTTAAGCCCCTCTCCCCTTTGATGATACGTGGTGAGGTTTGAGACCAACCCCAACTCCCCAACCAATGTCACGTGTATTTTTAGTAGGTACAAATAATCTATATTTTTATAGAGTATTATCCTTACATGAAGTATAATCTTATTAGTAATTATATGTAATCTAGATTGATATCAATCAATCAATCGTTTATTGCAACAAATATACATACGAATAACATATACCTATTAATACCCGGGGCATTTGACGAAAAAATAAATACACGTGATACCATACTTCAACCCCCCCCCCGCCCCCATTGTGATGTTTCGTGTTTTTTTTCGAACCCCTTTCCCCCTATTCGAGCCTTACGTGATTAATGGACGGCCCCTTAGAACAATACTGCCTAGTATTTAAAATGCTATCCTAGAATGCTAGAATATCCTAAGAGAGTAATACAATCCTATAAGAAGAACATTATACTATCCTATAAAAATGTGTATCCTTAGTTAAAAAAATGCTGCTTTTTTTAAAACTAAGGATACAAAAAAGTACCTTCTAGCCTATTGTTCCCGAAGTGGTAGGTAGAGGTGTGCTAGTAGTAGTAGACTCGTAAGTCCATACTAGAACACTCACGATTAGCCAAGGTACTAGGATCCATGATGTGATGGCAAGCCTATCGCCACTTCGGGCACATTCCAATCCCGGCAATGTCATGCTTACTCAGAATAATCTGATAAACATTTTAAGAAAAGTTGCCTGACCTGGGAATTGCACCCGGGACCTAAGCGGCTAGCGGTCTTAACAGGCGACAGCCGTACCGTTACACCAAAGAGGCGATTTAAAAATTGTAATATTTTACAAATTTGTAATACTTAGACGTAGATGAGGAATTACGACAATGTGCAAAAGCTTAAGCAGTGTTTTGAGGTTAGATATAGTTGACCTTGACAGTGCCCGCGAATCAAAGTGAAAGGTTGCCGGAGAATGCCGAGACGAGTCGATGCGGGGGTAATTGCTGGGCCACTGCCCACTGTTATAGGTGGTGTAAATCCTTCAAATTAGCGTCATTGTATGACGAGATATGGGTTATGAATGTGGAATTAAATAGGTTTTTATTACGTGATATCACACAATTATTCACAATACTGGTAGTAATTTGTTTTATTGTTGGCGCAAACTAGACTAAAGAAAACTAAAATTGGATTTAGCGTTATTAATTCACGTTTAATAATAAGATTCAAGGTACAAAATTAATGTAATTTTAATCCATTCTGTCTAAAATTTACTTACTAATATTTAGTTATATTTTTAGTTATTTTAGTTTCCTTTTTTAGTATTCTATTGAAGAGCAAACACTATTTTAAGATATTAAATTTAATTTTTATTTAGCTTAGTCTAGTGTATGCCTAATAGTATGTAGCATAGTAGTATACCATACACCAGTATAGTATGCCTACCCCTCCGGTTATATATATAGGGGTGAAGATATTTTATATTTAAATAACTGTTTACATATAGGTATCCACGCTTGATAAAGTTTTTCCTTGACTTTTTGTTATAGAGTTTGGTATTGAAAATCTCTTCTGTCTTTTTCAAGACAATTATCTGCACATTAAATTTAACGGCAGTGTGCTCTGCAGTTTGGCCATGGAAGCGTAACAGACATAAACTATTACTTTGGCATTTATAATATCAATATGAATAATTGGCTTCGGAGTTCTTGCACATTTTGACATTATCTGATGGTCGATGTTTATATTTCAATCATGTAAGCATTTGAATCCAATTTGCATATTTTAGGCTTGGTGCATGAATTTGTACAAATTATAATATATTATTATTATAAAATATGTACGTATATGAATTTTTTTATATATTTGTGATTATTATGAATTACAGTACATTATCAGCCATTTTTTTATGATGTTGATGAGACTTCATGGTGAATTTAGTGTTTTACTATATCTGACAACTGGCTCCTTCGATTCATATCTTAAAATTAAAATACTTGTACAGTCTTACGTATCCCTTATCTACACAATACGTAAAATCATTTGTCCTGAATGACTGACGAATTGGCGAGTTTTTATATTTTATATTGTACCTACTTGTGAGCGGTTCAAATATAATATTAAAAGTTTGTTAAGTCACGCACTAATGATCTATTTTCACCGATTAGAAATTACGATGTTGGTAATAAATTTTTTATTAACTTTTATTATCTGTAGGCTGGCATTTGGCAGGAGGATGACAACACATCCAAATGAATATTATAAAAGCATGAGTGTATTTGATTTTTGGTACCTAAATAGTAACTGCTACAAATTGCGGTCAAATATGCGCTATAGATGGCGTTATGGGCATAATACATTTGACTAAACTAACTAAAAGTTTAACTAAAAGACTGCGGACTATCAACGTTAACTAATCACGCTGTTGTACAACTGCGTTTACAGTGTTTTGACGTTAGATGTGTGTAACCTTGACAATGCCCACGAAGCTACGCAAATCCATAAACTGGGTGGTGTATCATTTGGACATGCCAAGTTTTTATGTTTAATGTAGTAATCGTGAGCCGCTCAAATATAATATTAAAACTTTGTTAAAGCACACTAATGATATATTTTCACCGATTAGAAATTACGATGTTGGTAATTAAAAAGTTTATTAACTTTCATTTTCTGTAGGTTGGCAGTTGCGCGGTAACATTATTTATTAGACATTTCTAATTGGAATCGCAGTGGTACCATTATTATGTAGAAAATAATAAGTTTTTCTGATCCGTAATTAATATTAACAATGAACTTCATTTTCAACTGATTTTAAAAAGGGGAGTTTCTAAATTGGTTTCCTTTTAGGTTTGTTATCAAAATGACCTCATTTGTTAAGTGTTTTAGAAAGAAGACAAAAAGGCAGACGGATTATTGGATGGATACACGTTGTCAATGGAGATCCAACAAGTTTGTAATGTATCATTCACCACTTTTCCTGTTCTTCCCGTCAAAGTGTCAATGTATGTCTGTCACCAAAGTGCTTGACATTGTCGTATGTTTTAGCGGCATCCTGAAAAAAGATGGACGCAATTTTTTCACTATTACTGAATTTCGTGGAAATGCCGAGTAAAATTGTAAATTTTGGTGGCATTTTGTACAGTTTTATTCAGTGCCCTAGTGAAGTTTTAATGAAGAGTTTATTGCACCGTGTGTTTTCTTAATGCAGCCAAATCTCTCTTGCTAAGCTTGGGTAAGGTTGCTACCGCTTTACCTAAGACTGACTATGACGACTTATGATTATTATGAATCATTCAAACCTATTTTACTCATGAATGAAAAGAAGAAGACATTGTCATTCCGGTCCTAACGATAGAGAAGTCATTAGTCATGCACATTAGGCCTAACACCCCAGCCATGTGACAACGTCGCATCTGTAAAATATGCCACGGTTGTCTCTTACCATCAGAAGAGCCGTGTGCTTGGTCGCTGTCTTATACTATAAAAAACTGGCCAAGTGCACGCTGTCGCACACTGAGGGTTCCGTACCATATGCCAAATTTCAGGATTCTAGGTCGACTAGAAGTGCTCTTTAGGTTTTGATTTCCTTGCGAGTAGTAGCTAGTTTGAAAATATGCGTATTAAAATGCTGTTTCTTTTGATTGCGTCGACATAGTAATTCGATTTTTGTTACGAATTAAAGGTATTATATATTTGTTATAAATTTCAATTTAATATGAGGAAAGAGTCAGTAACTTTAATGTTTTTAAAAATATTTTTGTTATATGACGTACCTAACTAAAAAAATAGGGTTTTCGTAATAAGACTGTACACAACATTATCCGTAAATTTTTTAGATTCTGAGTTCACGGGAAGTACACTATAGATTCGCCTTTATGATTCCCTTGCGAGTTTTGAAAGTTTGGAAAATTACAACATAAACGGCTGTATCTTTTCATGGCGTTGACTTAGAAGTTTGATTTTTTCACAGGTCCCACGGGTAGTAGACCTGAGTATCTATAAATACAATAAAACAGTAACTCAGCTGAGTCTGTACATGGAATCTTTTTTAAAAACAATAATTGTTTCGTTTTGTATATAGGATAGGGAACCTAAAACAAGGGTTTTTTTTTCTCTTTGTCTGTATATCTGATTGTCTGTACACGTTTTACGCAAAATCTACGGAACGGAATTTTACCCAATATTGTATAATAGTAGCTTATAGCCCAGGTTGAGGATACTTTTTATTCCGGGAAAATCCTTCTTTTCTAACCATTGAGTAGTAGCCAGTTTAAGCTGGTCTGTAATCGCATTGGAAAAAAGTGCTATACCAGGCCAGATTAAAGTCGTGACAGGCGGACCCACGAACAACAAAATGTCCTTTATAGGATATAAGGGTTCCATTTTTACCTTTATAGATTAACCTACCTTATCTTTACCTTTAGCAATATTCATACAGATTATTCATATTAGTTCATTCCATGTGCTGGGGAGCATGGTGATAAATCTTAAAGTTTATCGCGTTGTATCGCTTCGGTTTCGCGTTAGAAATGTGGATAGTGGAAATGAAAAGGGCTGCTGTGTTGATGAATGCGAACGATATAACTAGTTACTTTCTCGTTACCATTTACAGCGGTGCGGTCTTGTGCGGTGGCTGGTTTGAAGGCTTTGATCGCCTTTGTACATTTAATACCAATAAATCTTTGATTATTTACTCTCCAGATAGTCTCTCGCTGTAATAGCTACTGTCAAAAACAAGTCCACTTTTTAACACTAACGCGTAACTTTATAATGATCTACACGCGCTGTCCATCGCTCCTGCGCATGTGCAATGTCAGTTTTTTTAATCTTGTTATTTGAAACCTGTAGATGTATTTTTCGTGCATTATCGGTGAGCGACTTCGAAATCGAAACAGATTAGGCGCCAACAATTGGCGCCTATTTTAAGAGGGCATTTTTGCCGCCATGCACGGTATCCAGGAATATGTACTTTATCTTAGCATTAGATATATCACACGATTCGATATAACTTCTTTGTTGACACTTAACATCTAGGCCTCGGCCCTCGGGTTACATTACATTGCATCAGCCTGTTGCAGTCCACTGCTTGACGTAGGCCTCCCCTCAAAGTACGCCATAAGACCCCGTTTTCGCAATCCAGTCCCTATCAGATGCCCTCTTCAAGTCGTTGGTCTACCTACCTAGGGCATCCCATACTCGTTAAGCCAGAGTCAGCAACATCCATAACACCTGTTTCACGTCGCCATAACGTCAGTACTTTTCATTGACTTGTTCCGGTTTGGAGAGTAAAGTAGCCGGTAAACTTACCTTTGCACGAGGCCCAACATCCCAGCCTTAAATTGGCAACGCATAACTACCACCTTTGGTGACTATAGGCAGCGTGAATTTCTAACCAAATCCGTCTGCTTGTTTGCCTTCTAATACTACAAAGGACACACATTATCTTTGGTGTCTTTTGGCGACGTGTATTTCATACACATTTCAACGAATCTATGTGATCGAGTGTGTCGGTTTCCGACTTTGACGCGAGAGGTCCCAGGTTCGAAACTTATTCTAAGAATGAGTTTTTTCAGTTTTTCTGAAAAACATAACGTTGCCTGGGATTGGATTTGTGCCCGATTGGCGTAGGACTTGCCACCCGTCACATTTGTTGGCTAATCGTGGGTACATCTAGTATGTACCTCTGGCTCCTTTTTTGAGGATATATGGTCGTGACGATATTTCAACGGACTCCGTGCCGACTATTTACTGTCGGTTTTATATATGTAAGTATAATATTAGTATCGATTTCATCACAAGCAACCAAGCGGTTTGGCCGTGAAAGCTCAACAGACAAGCAGAACTACTTTCGCATTTATAACATTAGTATGGATTTCATCACAATCGGCTTAACGGTTTGACCGTGAAAGCATAAAAGGCAGAGTTACTTTCTTATATACAGACTGGACCGTTTAGACATAGAGCGAAACCAGGCGAACCGCCGAACTCTGCCACTTAGAAGTCGCGGTGTTTGTGACAATAAGCCTTTAGTCGCCTTATACGAGCTTCCCAGATTGGTATTAAGACCAACGCCTTAACGTCCTGCTGCCATAATTTCTGTGGTTGCCGTAGACGTATTTGTAAGGTAGCCAAAATACTTTGGCACGAGATTTAAGATCCAGGCCTCTGCGTACCAACGCACTAATATCATCTTTGGTGTCTGTAGGTGGCGTATGTCTTCACTAACAGGAATCAGTTTGCTGTGTTGCCTTCCTATATTATAAAAAAATTGGGAATAATATTAGCTTATACTAACTTCGGAGTTGTTATTCCTGTAAAATAGGAGCTACGATCATTTAATGGTTAGCGCTTAGGAGATCCATTCCGGTAGTCCAAGTTCGTAAGTACTAACTTACGAGCTTCCTGACGTAAGTTCATTTTCTGAGTGCTCTTAGGGTGAGGAAACAGGATTCGTATACTCGAATTTGACCTAATCTGAGATTGGGCCTGGTTTCCCTTCTAAGATGCGGATGTCATATGCCAGTCGCTCTGTGTAAAAACTAACGTCATTGTCAAATCCCCTGTATGAGTAAGTCGACCAAGGTACCATGTAATATAGAAACGTGATAAGGCTAGGCTACTTTTTTAATTTGATCTCATACATAAGAGTCTAGTAGAGGGCAAAGCCCGCTAAAAATACCGGATATGTATAAAAAAATCCTTTCTTTCGCATGATCAAGTTACCAGCGCTTAGATAGTTGTACTGGAAGTTAAATAACAAGTTGCACCGTCTATTAAAATACCTTGTACCCACGCACTACTCTCCGACCAGACGAGTTTAACCTCTATACTTGTTGAGTAAGGTCCAATTTCGCTCGGTGACGGACGAATAGTTCGCAATTACGCACCATAACCGATCGTAACTTGATTTTATCTACAGATATAAGTTACACAAGTTACAGGTCCTTGGTCCTTGAAGATCCTTGAGTGTTGTGAAATGTACAGTGATAGATATTATAACAGACTGGAATGTTTTGTTTCATTGCTTCGTTTGTCATTTGATTAGCGTATACGCCTACTCGGTGGCCTAGTAGTTAGAGCTTCCGACTTTCATTCGAGTAGCCCAGGTTCTAACCCCGCCATGTACCAATGAGTTTTTCTAACTTAAGTATATTTTCTGAGTGTTCTTACGTTGAAGGAAAACATCGTAAGAACACCCGGATTCGACCTAATCTAGGATTTGGCCTGGTTTCTCTTTTGGGTTGCTGAGGTCAGATGACAGTCGCTCTGTGTAAAAACTGGTGCCCTTTTTAAATCCCCTAGATTAGGTAGCGACCCCGATATCACTTGATATAGAAACTGGATAGGGCTAGGACGACGACCACATACCTAACTACCCGTACGATTTTGGTCGATTCGACAAAAACAGGTATATTGTTTAATTAACGTACATGTGAAGAAAAAGCCTGTAATGGATTTCCTTAAAGTAACGTCTGATTCAATAATATAACGTAGATGTATTTTCTGTACTAGGTGTGACATGCAGCTTCATGTTACACTTATTTTCTAATTTTTATTGTTGCGTAAAACCTTGGAGAATACCTGGATGGTACCTGGTACGGAGAACAAACCGTAACACGTGACCTGCAAGCACTGATGTTATGGCTGCAGGATTGCAACGTGTTAAGACTTCCCGTACCGTACTGTATGGCCACTACAATATTCTACCACTTACAGCCGTTTCCAATAATCTATCCTTGAACTTGCTACTGACGATAGTGCTATCTCCACCTAATATAGCGATGTGAAATAGCGCTATCTTTACAATAGGCAAAATCAAAGGTAGATTATTGAAAACGGCCGTTAGAGATCAAGGTGTTAGTGACAGTAAGCCTATGCTCGCCTTTTACTAACTGCCTGGCAGGAAGGCAGTCGTACGCATGGGTCTTTAAAGAGATATCATAGGTTTATATAGACTATAGATAAGCATATAATAATGTTTTGAAAAGTTACTAGTAGATATTAGCAAGCACGTGACGGGAAGGGCTCGGCCGCAATCCGATAATTGTGTTAGTCAGGTCTAGGCGATGCTCCGTTACTATGCACCTATATCTGGCCGCGGATTATGGACGCGGACACGTACGCGCTAAGCCGTTTAAGCCTTCACGGCGAATTCCACAAGCTGCGCCTTTTGTAAGGGAAATTGATTTTCCAGCCGATCATTAGCCGTGGTTTCTGAATGATAACGCCTACGACTTTGTTCGTATGATAGGATTATATTCCATACTAGCTATGGCTCCGACTTCGTCGTCGTTTTAAAAAATATTTTATGAATTTTATTGTTTTGCACGGAACTATAATTCTTTTTTTTTAAATAAAAGTTATGCGCTGTAACTTCAGCTATTAGCCAGTGAAAGTCCCGTCAAAATCAGACCAGCCTTTCCCACAGTACGTAATAAATAATAGGTCCTATTGAAATTTGAAAGATGTAAATGATTTTTATTCGCAGTTTTGAAGTTTACGGAGTGTCTTCTTATCTTTGATACCATCAGCATTTATTAACCGATTTCTAAATTTCCTTTCTTTGTATAAGACAATGTATTCAAATACAGTGTGTTTATGTGTCGCATCGCAGGTGAGACAGGAACCCCTATCGTCACATTTGTCGACATAAAAGCCATCTTTGTTGTTGCTAACGCCTCCATTATCGCTTTCATTTCGATTACCAAGCGATAGCAAAAATCTGTAAAATTATTGCTATTTCATATTATGTAACTAAGTCTCTGAAACCGGCGTGTATGTATGAAGAGAGTAATGAATGTGAAGGAAGCTAGACAATTATGTAGGAGTCGTGACACTTGGCACTCGATACTTTCTGCCTAACCTGTAAGGGACTTGGCGTGATATATGTATGTAACTAGCACACGCGAATAATTAACAATAATCACAGAGTGCCCTCTATGGAACAATCAGGGAACTAAAAGTGCGTTTTTATGCCAGTGCCAACATAAGCTGTGGTTATTGGTTGCGTTTGAGTTTTGACTCTTCATCATATCATGACACTCAATAATAAACAAAGAATTTGCAAATGGGATTTCAAAATCTTACGTAATACGATTTTTTGAAGCATAGGTTCTCGCGTTGCGTCTGCCCGGTTAGCTCCTATTGCTTATTTTTACATAATAAAGGAGCAGAACAGACAGGCTCCCCTCACTAGTAGCTACAGCACGATAATTCGTTATTACCACTCAATGCGGTTTCAAAGCAATTTGGGTGTTCAAATACGCATCGGTGCACTTGAACGATGAAAGAAATCGTGAACCCCTTTTACTTTAACTGCTTGAATAAATTGAACCCCGTACATACGGAGTATGTGTAGGAGAACAGGTTATTGGAAGACAACATCCAAGCATTCTTCGTTGCTTGAGTGATTATCGTTAGGCAGGGGTGGATTTGATACTTTAGCTGCCCAGGGCCTACGAAAGTTAGAGCCTGTCTAGGTATTTGATGTAAAGCATGAAAAATTAAATGAACTATAGAAATTTAATTCAAATTAAAAAACGATAATAAATGATTAAATTATCCCCTTCTGTATTTCAGATACAGATTCTTACCGGGTTGATGAAGAAAACTTCTAATAATCGTAATCTCCATGCATGTAAATATTTTTGCGGACACATTTTCAAGTTTTTACACGTAAGCGCGTGGGTTCATAAAAGACAACAAAAAAACGACTAAAATTTTAGAGGGGCATTCTAGAGGGGCGGGTAATTGTGTGATTAACATGGATGTTTTTTATGATGATTCGGGGTGTTTATTACATTTAATACCGTATTTAAATATGTATTTGTATTATTTGTTAATTAATAACCATAGCACAAACATATAATTCGCTTCATTGATGGTTAAATCAAAATATCGTCACGCCTATATATCTTCGAAAGGGTAGGCAGAGGCACATACTAGTATGCACCCACGATTAGTCGACGATATTAGGTCCCATGATGTGACGGGTGGCAAATCCGTCGCCAATCGGGCACAAATCCAATCCCAGGCAACGTTAATCTATTCGTGTAATTTGTGACTATCAATGACTAGGTACTCCCCGCAGTTTTACCCGTGTTTTCATCGCACTATCGCAGGCGTAGCGTGAATTTAAGCTACAACAAATTTATCTAGTCGTTTAAAAGTACAACCTTCAGACTTATATCTTGTCATTGAACCCACGTCTCCAGCATACCATACAGCATGCAGCATGTCAGCTTGGTACGGTAGAGACGTGGGTTCAGTCCCTACAGACGCCGTTAAATTTTTCGTTCTTAACATTTTTCTGATTTTCCCCGACGAGGAGGTTACGCTTAAATACTCAAAACCGATTATGTCTTGTCTACACTTAATATATTAAATGAGAAATGTTTGATTATTGTTTATAATTAATAAAAGTCAACTATAAATTGTTTTTATTTTTTTCGCCATTGGAAACTAAGTTATTACTGAGTAACATATGTTTTATCAAAATTGATTCAGTAGAATCCTTATAAACGGACGAAGCCAACGAGTTCATGGACATGAATATTTTGGCGCTTTCAAGGTATCTTGCGGCCTTGATACATAATCCTTTTAGTTACGCTTAAGGTCATGAGTAAAAGTTATACCAAATCCAAGCTCAGTTATAATTACAATTTTATACACGTTAAATGTATGCTTTCCACATCTACCGAGTCAACCGTGGGTGGTGATTACTAGTTGACTTTAAATATTCCAATCAATCAAAATTATTCATTGTGCGATCTCTGTAATGATTTATTACGAAAGTAGAAGTGTAAAAAATTTTTTTGAATATATGTATTGAATGAAAATAATATTACCTATTTTATAGGCTTGAGATATAGGTGCTGATTAACTATGTTAATACATAAAAGTTCGGAAATAAATTTAAATAACACCAAATCGAGAAATAATTAGTTAATAAAGAATATATATATGTCCATATCTTCAAATAAAAACGCTTGTACTGTTTTACGTATCACTTATAATCACGTATATGTGGAAGTTTTACCAAGCGCCAAC
>DVZN01001018.1:0-11047 GCA_018237365.1 Caria ino melicerta
TTGTATAATAGTAGCTTATAGCCCGGGTCAACATTTAGGATACATTTTATTCCGGGAAAATCCTTCTTTCGCATCATAAATTACAAAAAGTGCCCTTTTTTTGAGATGTAGCCAGTTTAAGCTGGTGTGTCATCGTATTGGAAACAAGTGATACACTAGGCCAGATTAAACTGGTAGTTTTAAAAAGTGATCCACGCGAACGAAGTCGCAGACAACAGCTAGTGTATATTAAAATCGTAGGAGAGTGAATTCTGTACATACATTAAAGACATCTGAACTTTAGAAATTTTCTCATATTTTTATCCAGGTCAAGTTTTGTAAATACTTATCTAGGTACTTCAGAAATTATGGAAATAACCATGCCCAAAATGCATGTAAACTTTTTAAAGGCCCAAGCAAAAATACAGGCAAAGGCAATAATTATACGCATAAAAATTAATTAAACATTAAATATACAGATAATAAATATGTGAAATTTTAAGCAATTGCGGGATATAAAAAGGTGTTAATTGACCCCGACGTGATTTGAACACGCAACCTTCTGATCTGGAGTCAGACGCGCTACCGTTGCGCCACGGAGTCGTTACAGAAATCTGTAAAATAAGTGTATATACTCCTAAACAAGCTATATTATTTAATCTATTGGTCAAGACAAACTAGGTATTACTGGTACAATATGTAAGTCCCGAAAGTAGGTACATACCTAAATTTACTTTCTTAATTGTAATTTTGATTTATTTATTAATCTATTACTGATCTATTTACTTACCACTGCTGTGATAGTCTTTGGAATAGGAATAAAGCATAGTGTTCAGACTTCAGACATATTAATGATCTCAAAATAGTGCCTGGACAAGTATTACATTGTACTACATGCACTTGGACAAGTGCAAATAGTACAATAAATAGTAGGTAGAATTATAGTACTTTTTTATTTAATAAGCCAAGTTAATTAAATAATCAAAACAATAATTTTATGACCAATTTTACTGTCTCTAAGTAGAGTTGTATATACATGCAGAGCCATCTAGTATATACAAAAAAACTTATTTGTTAACTTGTATCATATTGCATTAATAATTTTTCTAGTGAATATGATTAATTGTTATATAGTTCGTTTTTTCATTTAGGTATTAATATAAATAACAAAAACTACAACGTGTATTCATATTAGTTTTTATTTTAAGCAATGCCGTAAGTATTTTAGCACGGTAGACAACATATCCATATAAACAGTTTCTAAAAAATTAAGATATAATAATATCACGTAAAATTGAATAGTCACTTACTGGTAAACAACCTGCGACAAGTACAAAATATTTTTAATTCTTCAGCTGTTTTTATTTTAACGCCCTCTATTATTGTGCCATAAAACTACGACACTGTTGATTGTGTGTACCTATAAGTTATCAAACTTTTTTATGATTATATGTATTAAAAGTAATACGTACCTACTTGTGAGTTATTGATAAGAACGAATTGTTTGACAATTTAATTTTTGAAGGAATATTAACGATATATGGGTTGGTAAAATAAATGGTGTAATAAATATATATATTTAGTCAAAGTTACAACAGCCCCTGTGGCCTAATGGATAAGGCATCGGCCTCCTAAGCCGGGGATTGTGGGTTCGAGTCCCACCAGGGGTATAAATAGATTTTTTAACTTTTGAATTATTTCTACGACTATTGCAACAGTTGTAGATATATTTCAAGCGACATTCCAAAAGGAGGTGGTTCTGTGTTCAACGGTATGTATTTTTTTATGTATGTTCACCGATTTCTCCGCCAATTCTGGACTGATTTTCAAACTTTTTTTTTGTTTCATAGGGTATAATTTCGAAGCGGTCCCATAATTTTAGGGATGTATAGGACCGGGAAGTTGGTTATTTTGCAGTTTTACTATTTAAGAATATTTTTTAAATTAATGAGCATTATTTTAACTAGAGGTACCTACATTTTTCGCCATAGCGCAGTATTTCAAAGATCCACCCCAATGCTTAATCACAATAAAGACAGCTGTAATCACGCTAACTCTGTATTGCTTTACGTTAAGTACTGCTGCATTCTACACAAAATTGTAACAATATTTAGGAGAATGTCTATTGACATTCTCCTAAATCTTGTGAATTGTTTGCCTTCCAATATTATACAAAAAAATGTCCCTCTGTATGTTACAGTCATTTTACTCGGAGGCTATGGGTACTGTATGGTTGAAGTACCTAGGTAAATTTTATGAACCACTACATAACTATGTGGTGTGAATTTAAAAAATAATGGACATGACGAAATTATAAGTAAAAATCATTTTAAGAAATGGGTTAGTGCTCGTCTACTCTGCCGACACCACGCGGCTACATTTTATAAAAAATATAATATTAACATTAAAAGATTTACAGGTATCTTATCTACTTAGCTCTTTTTCATTATTATTTTACTTCGTGTTATTTTACTTTGACATCATACTAACATTTGTCACAGGCTAAAAAACGACATAATTAAATTATTACACACGTCGTTGTGAAGTGTGAAAAACAAATGGCACCTTTGTTTGCTGGTCTAATAAAGTTTACAAAGTATCAAGCAATAACGTGGAAAACCCATAAAGGTCTGCTTAAATAGCTTCCGACTTATTTAACTTACGTAACACTTTAATACTTAGAATCACGGAATAGTAAAAATGGTTTGAACGACCACGTGATGAATTAGTCATGTAGGTGGGTAGTACAAAAGTAAAGACGTAAGAATAAGGTGTTTGGGTGTTTTGATGTCGTCATAAAAATAAAACCCACACCTGAACTGACTTTAAAAATACAAGGCGTTCCGGCCGTGGCAGCGCCTGGATGTTTCGTCACATGTCGTAGGTGCGGAATGTAGATATCAAAGGTAAAACCTTAAAAACATAAATCACTTTCATAATTCCAACAATTTAAATGATTACGGAACAAAAACCAAGGTCGACAAAGAGAAAGTGCATTCATTGCATTTTGATAAAACTGGAAGGCAAACGAGCAGACGGATTCCCTGGTAAAACTTAACAATTGGAACACGTCAATGGCTAACTGACACTTAAGTTATTACAGCAGGAACAAGTAAGGATTGATGCCAATCCGAACAGGTCGTTGCGAAACTCTACCACCTGGTTATGTAAAGATCATGTCGTTAGAGACATTAAAGCTATACTCGCCTCTTACAAGCTGCCTGTCACGTAGGAATTTGGTCTAGTCTTTAAAAGGGCACTGGGCTAACATCAACATACGTATATTGAAGTTATTGCAATATTACTAAATCTCCAAAATTTCCCTTTGTAGTGGTAGTAGATGGTACGTCCACCTAATGCACCACTTTCCTTGAAATCCATTGAAATTCTACCTCATCTGCATGTGGCAAATTTTTCCGATTGATTGTTATTAATTTTAGAAATTGAGACTGAACAAAGGAAGAACGTTTGTCAATTACAGCTTTGTATTGCTTTTGCCCACCCTATTTCCCACGACTTTACCCAATTTTCGATTGCTAAAATAAATACCTAACCCACTTACTTATATAAATAAACTTTTTTACAACAATTTTCAAATAAATATTAGTGCAATAAGTTTATTTTTTATCATGTTTCTGTGAATAATAAATAGATTTTTTTAACAAATTAAAGGTTGATCAGAATAAATTAATTTCAATTTATTTATCATAATATCCTGTATGAAAGTTTGCTTTTCAATTTATTTATAGATAAATGGTAAACTTTTTATCTTAAAAAGTTTTATGTGCGTGTCAAAGTGCGTGCCTGCGTAAAGGCAGTTATTAACTTTTTTAAACGGTAAAAATGTAACATTAATATTTATGTGAAATGTTTTTTTTTGTATATAATTGTATTATTATTACAATTTCGCTCCTTATTGCAATTTCGCTCTAATTAAGCTCTAATTCAGTGTTTCCCTACGCGGGGCGTGCGCCCCACAGGGGGCAATTTAATAGTTTGAACGGCGCATTTAAGAAAAATCGGTACAAATATTTTTAATTTTTCTGCCTTCAATATCATTGTTTCGTGTTGGTGCAAAATTTTTCAATGTGAGTAATTTGGTATAGAATAATTGTAATATTATTACTTATGCTACAATTTTGTCAAATATTATGCAATTGCCAACTGATTACTTAACCCACTATCTCAAATAGAATAGAATATTGTAGAATAGTGTAGAATATTTCCTTTGTTTCCATAAAGCAGAAGGATTGCACCGAACGTTCAAAAATATATTCGATAAAAACAATGAAATTAAACATATTTTTATTATATGTTTTAAAGTTTATTGCTGTGTTTCAAAGAAAAAATCAAAATTTTTTTAATATTAATATATATAAAAAATAAGAATATCAATTTTTGATGTTTAGTTAAGGTTGTATGTGGGGGGACATAGAAATTTTGATTTTTTTAAGGCGGGGCAGGGCACAAAAAATGTTCATAGGAAACATTGCTCTAATAAGTTATGTAGTGTTTACCTTTAAGTTCTCTTCTAGCCGTTCTTGAGTAACAACAGGGCTGACAGACAATTGTTTTAGAGGTCAATTCATACATAGTTTAATGTGTGTATTAAAAACCTAGAACGACGTATAAAGATCAGTTTCGCTTCATTCATAAAAATAATTCTCATACAAACTTTCTGTTCTGACACCGTCTTTGACAAACATTCAGCCAATATTGCCACGGTACAGCGTGTTATAAATAGAAGGTAGGTACATATCAATTATTACGGAACAAAAAGCGAGGTTGACAAAAAAAGAGAAAGTAAAAAATTTATTACATATTTATTGATATAAATATATGAACGAGATCAGGAGAGAAAGTCCGACGTGTACTTTCCAAAACGGCGACATAGAGTCCGCCGAGCCCAGCAACGGCAAGCAGCGGAGACCAGAATGCTGTATGTAATAACCTACTTGGCTCGGCAGGCGGCAATCTCTGTCTGAAATTATAACTTTATTAATAATTATAATTATAATTAATAATTTATTTCAATCAAAATCAATCAAATTACAATTAGAACATGTTGAAGATCTTCTTTTAAGTAAGGAATACTTGTATCAGAAGATCTCACTCTTCCATATCTATAATCCATGTCCATATAAATTATATAAATCTATAATTTTAGAATAATATTTTGATTTACTTAATAAATCAAAATAACAAAATTTTAATAAATTATAAAATTAATAACTAAAATTTCAATTAAATTAAAATTACAAAATTAAAATTAAAGTGTGTGTGTGTGTGTGTGTGTGTGTGTGTGTGTGTGTGTGTGTGTATGTGTGTGTGTGTGTGTGTGTATGTGTGTGTGTGTGTATGTGTGTGTGTGTGTGCGCGCGCGTGTGTGTGTTTGTGTGTGTGTGTGTGTGTGTGTTTATGTGTGGCGTGTGTGTGAGTGGTCACCTTCCGTATGTAGACCTCGGCAACGGCGCGGCTGCCGCTGAGCCTGCGCGCGCGGGCGGCCACGATGGCGGCGCCAAGCGCGCGCGCCATGTCCCGCAGGGCACGCAGGCTGGCCCGCAGCGCGCGGGCGCGTAACCCGCGTAGCGCGCCGCAATCCCGCACCCCCACCACGTACACCGCGTTACCACCGCCCGATCTGAGCCGCCACTTCAACTGGAATATTTGCATTTATTACATTTTAACTGGAAATGACATGGAAACTATTATATCCTTCAAACATTAAACCAAGTAACTGGCCAAGTGGTAGCGTAGTTGCTTTACCGCGTCGACAAATAGCGAGGCTCAGGTTCTAATCCCGACGGGGGCGGACGTTTGTGTGATGAATATAAATTTCGTATTTCTGGGTCTGGGTGTTTAATTTTTTTTTCTAGTATTTATATATCTGTAATATAATTGACTAACATCCATAACACGGGGAAATAAATTACTTACTTTGGGATTAGATCAAAATGTGTGATTTGTCCAGGGATATTTATTTATTTATTTCATGAATCTTGATATTTCAATAAACAATTTAACTATAGAAAAGTGACTTCAAGTTCACCAACAAAAGGCAAAGAGAGTCTAGGCCCCGTTTAACATAGACGCTCTTTAAAAAAATACCTTTCAATAAGGGGTGAAATTGTAAATAAGCTTAAAAAATCCAACCAAATTAATGCGTATTGTGAGTCACTATAATAAGCTAGTATTATAATTACATATTAATAAAACATTAATTCGTTCTTCGGCACGTTTGTGTTTTTTGCCAAAATATCCGAAAGTCTACTCAAAAAAACACAATAAAAAATCATATTAGATTTCACAAAAGCCTTTTGGCCAATTCATGTGAATGACAAAGATATTAATTACCAGAATATCAAAAATAATGGAGACTTACACAAAACATTCTCATTATTAAGCATATCTACTATTAAGCAGGATTTTATAAATTTGCCACTGTTGGAGGAACAGAAATTATCAGCGTCATCTATTACTACATTTTTTGTTTATGTAGACGATATTATGGTAGGTTTAAATAAGACAATTATTATTTTTGTAAATAAATTTAAAAGTTTAGGATTTCTTTAATTATGTCTATGCAAATGGTTCTTAACCCGTGATCCGCGGACCACTCAACTTTCCTTCTCCATACCTACTTCACAATGATTTTGCAGTAGTCCCTCCGTTAAGATATAATTTAATTGAATAAGAAGTCTTTATCAATAACAAATAAACTATGAATGTAAAAATCAGAGGTATCGCGGGTTGGATTCCCGGGTCCGGCAACTTGTTCTCCACGAGTTTATTCAGTTTTTCTGAAAAACATAACGTTACCTGGGATTGGATTTGTGCCCGATTGGTGACGGATTTGCCACCCGTTACATCATGGGACTTAATATCGTCAACAAATCGTAGATGCATATTTAGTACCTCTGCTAACCTTTTCAAGGATATATGGGAATGACAAAATTTAATATAAAAATCTCTGAAAAATCAGTCAAGAATTATAACAAATTACAATTGAAAGTACCAGGACCTTAGAAGTAATAAGGAGTCTTAAGATGGAATGCCACATTCTTATCAAACTAGTCCATAAAAAAATCCAATTGAAAAATTTCTTATACAATTTCGGATAAGAAATTTATCATTTTGAACTTACAACTCATAATAAAATTAGTATAAAAACTATTATTTACAGGTAAAGCTCCTCTTTAAAATTTACATAATAATACACGAACCTGAGTCACTAGATGCTGAAACCTCCTCTCACAAGGCTGAACCAGCTGCAATTTGTACTCCACATTCCCGAACCGGGGCTCAGGGGGCAAGTTTCCGAAGTTTTCATCCCCTGAGTCATCCGCGTCGCCTGAACTGTAATATCAGACATCCATTATATATTATTGCTTATAGTGATTTGTACAAATAAATAAAATAAAAGTGTTCCACATTTATTTATTTCAATTTTCTGCCTACGGGTTTTACTTTTACAGCAATATTACTAATATTAGTACTAACTAGAACAGTACCAATGTGTTATACTAATATTTTGTATTAAATACTTGTAATTTTCCACATTTATTTATTTAAACTTCTACCTACCGGTATCGCTTTTTACAGCTTTTTCGCCCCAGCTATATTTTGTAAAAATCGAAACCGGTAGGCAGAAAGTTTAAAGAAATAAATGTGGAACAGTACAGGTGTTTAATACAAAATATTAATAATGAAGTTCTACCAAGTGCCAACGATGAATAGTGTAAATTAAAATTAAAGTGGTCAGTCTTGTGATATCCAAATATCAGATTTTTAATAAGTACATATGAAAGTTTAAATGTTACGATAAACAAAAAGACAGTTTTTTCGCTTTGTCTGTCAGTTTTTTTTTGGGTAATCTCTGAAACGGATGAACTTTTACTATCTGTTGCTAGTCTGACGCGCTCGAGTACCTCCCAAAATCCTCTTTTAGGCTTATTTACTACAACTTTAACTAAAGGTGATTTTCAAACGCGGCCATAGTCTGACCCAATACAGTAACTCATGGGGAGTTCCCCCACTTGGCTTAACTATAAATTAAGTAATTTGGAAAAGCAGACCAATCTTACACGCTCGATTAATCCCCAATTTTCCTCCAACGCTTCATTACTACAACAGTATACCAATACTGGTATTATTATACTCATACGAGTAGCTAGTATTTCCACTCACTCGTCATCACAGTAATCGTCGTCATCGTATCCGTGGAACAGATCGCTCTCCAGGTCCTCGGCGTTGAAGTCCCCGGACAGGTACATGTCGTTCTCTATTCTGACACGCTCCAGCTTGTCCATCACGTTGAATACACCAAACTTTGGCTCTTTGTCGGTTGATTCACTGTCTCTCTATAGATAAAAAATATTTTTTGTTATATAATATTAGAAGGCAATCAAGCAGACAGATTTCCTGATGATAAGATGGTAAGACACCAAAGATGGTAATGGTGCGTTGCCAATCCGAGGCCGGGATGTTAGGCCTCATGCAAAAGTAAATTTACCGACTACCTTACCCTCTTACGCTTAAACCAGGACATGTCAATGACAAGCACTGACGTTATGGCAGGAGTAATAAGTAAGGCGATGGTACCAAACCGGGCGAACTGCTGCGCAATTAGAGACTGCGCCGTCAGGGACTTGGCGTGAAGATATGTATGTTTTAATTTTCAAATATCAAATTTTTATTCGCAGATATAGGGTGTACATGTAAGTTCTTAAAATAAATAATTGTTCTTAAAAATATATAAGCGAAAACACCCACCCACAAAGGCGCCGTTAAATTTTTGGTTCTTAACATTTTTCTGACTCCTTAAGGTGGAAGTTACGCTTAAACACTCAAAACCGAATATCTAAGTAAAAAAGAACCCTAGTAAGAAATTTAATAAATTGTCAACCTCTAGATTTTGACATTATCAAAACATTTTCTTAGTCCTTGGAGAAATAGGCAGTACTCTTAAATCTAAAATCATTATTTGTCATTACATTCAGTTCTATTTAACGATATGCAATTAAATTAATTAAAAACAAATAGAACAGTAAATCTATCAGGATATTAACTGTTACAATAATTATATATTAATAATTAAAACATATAATATTCACAGATGATTTGTTAAAATTAGTTTCAATAAAAATTAACATATAAAAAAACATATACATTACTTATAAACATTATTTATCATTCTAAATTAATCACTCACATTCTCTTTCCTCTTCTCCTTCTTGAAGTCATTTTGTATGAGGTTGATATTTTTCACCCCTCTCTCTACGTACATAGTGTTGTTCAACATCTCCGGCACGTCTGAATCCACGCCATCTTTCGGTGGGGACGCTTTCGTTTTTCTCCTGCGGTTCTTTCGTCCTGAATTCCTTCTCTTTGGTTTTCTGTCTGATTCATTTTTCTTATCTTTATCTGTAATTAATATAATATTTAGAAATATATTCTCTCTTATTAAAACAATCAAAATTTGTACTTATACACAAATAAATCAATACACATAAATGAATTGGAGTGTCTGTTTGTAACATTAAAATAAACTCTTCTTACTAAATGCATATGTATGTACATACACAGTACATATACCAAAATAACATTTAGTACGTTTTTTGTCTGTCTGTTTGTTCTGTGTAATCACTGTAACGGTAGTACCGATATTGACAGGACTTTCACTGGTAAATATCTAATGTTATAACCGGTAACTTAGGCTACTATTATTTCATTCAAAAAAGATAAGGGTCCCATGCAAAAAAAATATAATTCTAAAACATCTACTTTCGCGTATGTGGTGTAATGGTACGGCTGTCGCCTGTTAAGACCGCTAGCCGCTTAGGTCCCGGGTCGGACAACTTTTCTTAAACAATGTTTTTCATATTATTCTGAGTAAGCATGACATTGCCCGGGATTGGAATGTGACCGAAGTGGCGATAGGCTTGCCACCTATCACATCATGGGCCCTAGAACCTTGGCTAATCGTGGGTGTTCTAGTACATCTACTGGACTTTCAAGTCATGGAAATACTAGCACACCTCTGCCTACCTCTTCAGAGATAATAGGCGTGAAGGTTACTTATACTACACAGTACAAGCGTCTTCAAGGAAAGAGTGAATAGACACCTTTTGCTTAGTATACTTTAACTTCAATCTCTTCCTCACCTCACTTACCATCAGGTAGGTCGCAGACCATTTTACTTAGCTATTAGCAATAAAAAAATATCTAATAAACGATATTCTTCAGATTACTTTTTTATGAAATTTCGTTGTGTCCAAAAAAGAACCAGAGTTAGTGACAAAGTCGAACATAATAAGCTGAATTGGCCATGGGCTGGTCACATATGACGCAGAATCGACAACGAAGTAAAAGAGTTCTAGAGAGGAGACCATGCTTAGGCAAACTTAGCGTAGGATGCCCTTTGGCCCGATAGAATGATGAAGTACGCGAAATTGCTGGCACTGGTTGGAAAAGGGAAGCAGAAAATCAAATATTGTGGCGTGCCATGTTTTCCAACAGTGGAAAAGTATAAGCTGATGATGATGATGTGACCCACGCCCACAGTGACCTTTTGTGGTGCAGAAGCATGCTTCGTACGTTAAGGAAATGTTGCCTTACAGTCATGTTTATTAAGTTCAATATCTCACCCTCGGGCCATGGTGAACTTTTGTAGCGATGCTAAATCGCATTTCGTACGTTTAGGAATCGTTAATCTAATTTGAACCTTACAGTCAAGTTTATTAAGTTCAATATCTCGCCCACGGGCCACGGCGAGCTTTTATAGCGATGCTAAAGCACGTTTCGTCCGTTAGGAAATTTGAATCAAATTTGAACCTTACCATCATGTTTATTAAGTTCAATATAACTCTCTATGTAGCTACAATCTTTGACTAGCAGTTCGTTGCTGAGATCCGGCTCGCATAGGAAAGATGACTCCTCGGGGAGCGTTGCATTTTTCACCTTGGATTTTCTTCTTCTTCTCCTGCCTGAAATGAAAAATTGATTCGCTTTATTTGACAATTGGCAAGATTATAAGAAAAGATGGCTGCTGTTTTTTCATAAAAGAGAA
>DVZN01001019.1:0-11047 GCA_018237365.1 Caria ino melicerta
TACCGCCTTGCCTCCCCCTTAAGATGTGACGTAATTTATAAATGGCCCCTTAACTCACGAAATAACTCGTGCACTTTACTTTTTAATAGGCAGTCATTTGACCGCCAACTCACCTGATGTTAAGTGACGATGCGGCCGAAGATGGATTATGCTGCCTAGAAACAGCCTATTCACTCGGGCCTTAAAGATTGCTGGGGTATAATGTTCAGGAAATACACTCGCAGGCAACGAATTCCACTACTTAGCCGTTTGCATTAGAAAAGACGAACTGAATCGTTTTGTCTGGATAGGTGGAATATCGTTCTTAAAGCAAGTAATGTCAGCAGAGAAGAGCAAATTAACCGTAAACACTTATCCAATACGAAGTTGTTGGGGAAGTGATGACGCCGCTAACGTTGGTGAAGGGAAGATCTTCTCAGCCAAACAAGGTGTGCTGCCTGGGGACCGAGGTCCAACTGAGAAGCGTTTGAAGTTGTATATATGCTAGAGACTAGAGATGTAAATAACAGCAATTCGTGATTTAGGATTTGCTTGACCTTGTGTGCTATGCGTCATTTTTGTAGCGCCAAATATTGCTTGACCGCTATAAAGTTATCGGAGGTCGGAAACGACCTGAACTGATTCGAGAAAAATGTGGTACGGCCGTGCCACTTTTTGCTTTGGGGGCCCTGCCCCGCCCCTAGATTTTAATTTATATTTATTAAGCTGTACTATTTATAAATAAAATGACTTTATTGAAAAAAAAATAATGTTGGACATTTGAATTTTGATATTTTTCTTCAAATTTTTAAGTATCTTGATTTTTTGGAAGCTCCTAAATATTAGGGATGCTTAATTTCGGCAAAAAGTGGCAAAATCTACGGCATAACCCTATGTGATTGCTGCTTTGATTGGTTGGTAAACTGGTTTACCGTGGCTTCAAAAGCAATTCTTCTTAGTAATTAGTATACCTTTTTCAGATAAATTCAACCGCCTTTATCCAACCAATACAAATTACGAAGTGGGCTTAGAGCCAGAACGACAACATGCCATCTACTGCCCCGAGTGCCTGCCAGATTGTGAAACGATTTGGTACAGCAGGACTATACAGAGGATGTATCTAGGAAGCGGCTCTACATATGATAATTTCATGTAAATATATTATTTCTAAAATAGAAACTTTTTGAGGCCTGGCTCGAAGCAATAAAAAAAATATTTGGTAACATAGAACCTAACAAATTCAAACGTTTTCAACTATCATCGCCATATTTCAGCCTGTTTACACAATACCTTATTTACAAACACACAACATCTTATATATAAATCAGAATAAATATCGTCACACCCATATATCCTCGAAAGGATAGGTAGAGGTACATATTAGTATACGCCCAAGATTCCATAATGTGGCAAGTGTCATGTCCGTCGCCAATCGGAAACAAATCCAATCCCAGGCAACGTTGTTTTTCAGAAAAAAAAAAACTCATGGAACAATTTGCCCGACCCAGGAATCGAACCCGAGACCTCTCACGTCAAAGTCGGTCACCGACAGCACTCGACCAAATATGCAAATGATTTTTAAATTTTATCGAAATCGGTCCAGTAAGTTTAGAGTTTAACATTAACGATTGAAACGAACACCAATACCACCTATGTATTAATTATTTATATATATATACTTCCTCAAATCATATTTCTAGATCTGGAGTAAATATGACCGGCAGAAGTTGGCTGTCGATATACTATCCCAACGATTTAGAATCCTTCAATTTTTGCGACGTCGTTCTCTATTGGTTTGAAATAATAAGTAAGTATAGTTTTACAACGTTTATTACTATAATTAGGTACAATAAAAAGCAAGTTATAATTTTCGGTGTATGATCCACGAGGACAGTGTATTAACCTGCCCGGATATTCATCCTTCACTTAAGTGTCTCTTTTCTGTCACTAAATTATGTATCAGTGTTTTTTTCTTATAATGTTGGAAGAGAAACAAGCAGACGGATTCCCTGATATTAAAAACTAGCTGTTGCCCGCGGCTTCGCACGCATTTTTATTTTCAACAGACTCACTTAGACGTCATTTGATTTCACTTCACTCCAATCCACCCCACCCAACCTCACGCAATTCCGCCCTAAATAAAACGGGATAAAAAGTAGACTCCAAATGGAGGAGGGTAGGGACTGGTTGGTAGTGGTGGGACCGATGGGGAAGTTGGTCACTAACCTCCCTAGCATCCCCATGCCCACCACCAACATCATCGCCAGCACTCCCACCCTCACCATCACCACCATCGCCACCGACACCACCACCACCTTAATTTTTTTTCATTATTTGTAAACGATTTCATAAGTAAATAAAATAAAACAACATCCTATTATATTGCAGGTAATGTCGGGGGAATCTGTGGAATACTAATAGGTTTTTCAACAATCAGTGTACTAGAACTCTTTTACTATATATTTATTCGATTCTCAATTAATTTGTACAGACTTTATCATTAACACGCAATTTTTAATTAATAAACATCCATATGTTTTTTTTTTGATTTTTAAATTAAAATGGGAATTCTTTGTTTGTGTCGTAAAATAAATAAGTTTTTAAGATCAAAATATTCGCATTTATTTATTTAAAACCTTTTTATAAAGCAAACGGACGGCACAAGCAGACAAGCTGACCGATTCCCTTATGTTATTATATCTAAAAACGAAAGTTATGCATCGTCAACTAGAGGCAGAGGTGTCAAGACTTTTGCAAAAACTGGTTTACCAGCTACCTTACCGGAATATTACTATGGCATCATACTCTGACGTTATGGGAGAGGAAATAGGTACGGTGGCGGTACCAATCCAGATGAACCGTTACGAAAGTCTACCACCTAATGCGGATCTCACACTGCCACTAACTTACCGGAATACTTCAATGACATACTCTGACGTTATGGGAGAAGGAATAGGTACGGTGGTGGTACCAATCCAGACGAGCCGTTACGAAACACTACCACCTAATGTGGATCTCACACTGCCGCCGCAATCCGCTCTAGTGTGTGAGAAACGGAAACCACACGAAGACGCGGTGTCAGTATAATATAGTAGTAAAAACATTTAAAAGTAAATATATAATTTATTTAAAACTCAAATTTAAATAAATGGTATTATATATTTTAAGAAGTATCAAAACTAATTAGTTAAACTTTATTTTTGAACGGTGTTACCATGTCCTGTTTTTCTAGTTTCTTAAAAATTATCCGAGTAAGCAGACTTATTGGACAGACTCCACCTACTCCTATTAGTTATAGTTCTTACGAGTCACCTACCTGTACTGTAAATATACCTAAATTATTTTAACGCTGATATTCATGTCATAACTTGTTATTTGATTCCTGAGGACAATTGCTTTGCTATCCGAAAAATTTAACGTCACTTGACACTTAAATGCGTTTGCATAATTGATGATACCCTTAGTGAGATTTTCGCAAAATTATAATATATTATAATAGCAGTATCAAAAAACACAATTATGTAATTTAAAATAGTTATATTAGTATCAATTTGTGACCTACATAATATTTTTTACAGAATGCTTAAATAAAAAAGGTAAAAATAGATATAACGAGTTAATATTGTAAAATATTATTGCTATGGCAACACTTGTTTTCATTTTCGGTAGTGCGAATTTTATACCTTTTTGTAAATAATCTATTTCCAGAAATGTGCAACATTAGACATCTGTCAAAAAGGTTGTGGCAAAACAGGTCAAAGGTTTATCATCGTAATATTTTATTTACGCAAAATATGTCTGCAAATTCTCCTCCTGGCAAAAGTGATGGTAATTTACGTTTTATTTTACATGTTATTAATTTTCTAATACATTTTCCCTAATGTTATTTTTTTTTGTAGGCGATGATTCTGCCGAAGGTTCAATCCCGCCAAATCCTATTGAGAGCTTAGGATCAAGGATTCGTGATTTAGATGTTGATTCCATTCGAAGATATTTGGCACAAAAGTTGGGATTCTATGAACCGGTTGAACCGATTCCAGTAGAAAAAGTTTTAGATGAAGTTAATTTAGATGGTATAGTAAAATGGATTAAAAGTGAACGATGTAAAAATATAATAACACTTTCCGGCGCAGGAATATCAACATGTAAGTTTATATTTTTTTGTGTTATACAATTTAGCAATCCTTAAAATGGAATTTCTGCGTAGTAAAATATTCACATAACAAATATGTAAACTTTGGTATTGCCAGTTAGTAAATAAAGTCCATTTACATACTTCAATGAGATTGGAACAAAATACATAATATTTAGCAAAAAGTAACCTGGTATCCTGTGCTATTGGGCTGGTACATCTGTTGCAAAACCGATGTTCGGTGGAGTAAACGGGTTCTCGAATGGTGGCCACGGCTTGCTAAACTTATTGTTTACGACCTGCAGCCAGATATACTGACAACTTTAAAAGGGCAACTGATAGTGACTGGTTAATGAAAGTCGGAGATCATGGCCTGTGTCGTACTTTGGGGACCTACGTCAAGCGGTGGACTGCAATAGGTTGATGTATGTCTGTAACCTGGTATCCATTGGTCAAGTTGGCTGGGGTTTCATAAGTAAAATAGATTATTAGTCTACTTGCCAGGGAGCTTGTTAAAGGTGATTACAGCTTAAATTTGTTATTACCAATAAGACCACTGCTACAAGGGCTATTACTAAACCTGTAATAACTTGCCTCTGTAGGAATATTTAGATAATATATAAAATAAATAGGTACAATATGAAATTCTAATACAAAAAAAATGTGTTCCTAAGCATGATTTTATTTATTTTAGAATCATTACATATTCATTTTTACATATTTATATTCTTTGTTGATGCATCATTGTATTTATACATCAGTTACAGCTCAAACAAATATGTATTCTTTAATTTTGGCCTAAGTTCTAAAACTCTGTAAATAATAATTTAGACTACCTACTGCCACATTTAAAAGATATCTTGGTCGCTGATACCTTCATGGCAGTGTAGTAGTGTGTGTTGAATGTACCTAAGAGAATTATCATAGCAAAAACACAGAAATGCCTAAATTGCACCTGTTTTGGATTGACAGCTCAACAATCAGCATTGGCGGTGGTTGCCATGAACTAGACTAAACTTAAATTAGATTTGATCTTACCAAAACAACATAAATTCGCTTTACATCTGTCCGTTTCTATATATGCTTTAATTTTGGAAACTATGCAATGAATTTTGATAAGGTTATTTTCAATAGATAGAGTTATTCAAGAGGAAGGTTCAAATGTATAATATATGCATAATATAATAGAGAAACACTAAAAATTTTAGCGCTTTCTAATGTGATTTCTGACAGACATTCTGTAGTACATTTAGTATCAGCTTTGCACCTGAGCGAAGTCAGGGCAAGTCGCTAATTTATGAATAACATTTCATTAAGAATAATGTAAAAAAAAATAATTGTAATATGTTCTATCTATAATATAGTATCATTTTGTAATGTTAGCTTTTAATCAAACAGCATTTTTTTAAATTATTAAACTAGTTTGGGCCAGCAGAATTACCACCATTATTAGGGGTGTACTATCATACAAGTTAGAGTTCTTACACTTTGCAAACAATGTCCTGTCGCTTTTTGGATTTATGTTAAAACTTAATGCAACACTAAAGCAACACTCTTTTTTGAAATCTAAAATATTTGACAACAAAATAATATGTGTCTATTGCTTTCCTGCTTCCACAGCAACTATCTGTTACATAAGAGAGGAACTTTGCTAGCTTCTATAAATCAAATGCAAGCAAATTTTGCCTTTTAATTATAGTTTTGCCATTGGCTGATAGTATATAAACCACAAAACTAATAAATTAATAAAATCTATCGCCTCTGTGGTTGAGTGGTGTCGGTGTCTGAATTTGATGTAAGAGGCCCTGAGTTCGATTCCCGGGCAACTTGTTTTATAAGTTTATTCAGTTGTTCTGCAAAATGTAACGTTATCTGAGAGTGGATGGACTTGCCACCCGTCACATCATGGGACATAATTTCGTCGGCAAATCTCTGTATACCCTTTCCAAGATATATAGGCGTGACAATATTTATTTATTTTTATAAAATGTTTTCAGCTGCAGGAATACCAGACTTCCGTAGTCCAGAAACTGGATTGTATCATAACCTCCAGAAATATAATTTACCAGAACCACAAGCAATTTTTGAAATTAACTTTTTTAGACAGAACCCTAAACCATTTTTCACACTTGCAAAAGAATTATTTCCTGGAAGTTTTAAGCCTACAATCTCACATTACTTTATAAAGCTTTTGTATGATAAAGGTAAGAAAAATTATATATCGAAATTTCTCTTCCACAAAAGTAAACTTGTCATTTTTTCATTCTCAAAATACTGATCTCAAATTGTAAATCTTATAATTTTCACTTAATATGAGAGATTTATACAAATGGCTGTTTTATTGCTAACAAGCAATTTCTTCCAAACAACCATTGTTTAAAAGATTCACACAGTAATAAGGAAAAGGTAGAAATTAATATGAGTATTTCAAATAATTAATTTAAGATTCTAATTTAACAGTAAAAAAGTAATTAATAAAATAACAACAGCTAAATAAAAAATTAAATAAACTTGGACAGTGAATATTTACAGTTACGAATTTGATAGAATCGATTTTAGGTAAAACTCTCTTACCATCTTTGTGAATCTATACTTAGTTTCCACCTGTCTTATATCAACAGGTAGAGTGTTCCGCATCTTAATAGCCTGTACTGTGAACAATTCAATGTTACAATTTTAAAATAAAAGTGGTCTAAGTTACTCCTTATTGTATCAGCTATCTTTCATTGAAAGTCCTGTCAACATCGGTCCAGCTATTCCAAAAATTAGCCGACAGAAACACTGAAATGAAAAAAACTTCACACAATGCGTACCATCCTCAGAACTGCTACCTTCTGTATCCGGCCCTGGATTTAGACAGGTAGCAAGAGCATCCTTAGATGTTGATCAAGACTTCAACACGAGACCATTTACAGATACGACTATCGGGACAAGCACAGAATGTTATTATGATTATGATTCATGAATTTCACCCTTATGAGTGTACATAAGCCATTAACTTTACACCTCAGTATACAATTTTGAGCTCTTTGATGACAGATTATATTACTGGGGCCAGTAAATTAAAGATGATAATGTCTGTAAAGTTATTGCTATTAATAATAACATATTCAAATGGTGTTTACGTCTTCCAGGGCTTCTCCTACGTCACTATACACAAAACATTGACACATTGGAACGAGGGGCTGGCATCCCTGCTGATAAACTTGTAGAAGCTCATGGCACTTTCTTCACATCACATTGTATAGAATGTCGAAAAGAATATCCTCTAGAGTTTATCAAAGGTAAGTCATTATTGTGTGAAAATATTTTTATTTAATTGATTAATAAGTCACTTGTACACATTCACAATATTATTTTGTTTTATTATTATTTTATAGGCCTACCGGTTTAATATAACCAGTGTAATCTTGAACTACATATGTGTTAAATTAAAAATTGTAAATTTTATAATGTAGTGGCCCTGAAGATGCTTTAATTAGCGAAGCAGGTAGGTCTATAAAATAATAATAATATAATATTGTGAATGTGTACAAGTGACTTATTAATCATGACAATACAGTTTCACCAAGTGCCGACGATGGAAAGTGTAGAACTTGTCTACGAACTCATCCTATCGAATGAAAAGTAAACAAATGCGCATTTTCTGTTTTATATAACTTGCCTGGCTTTTCCTGCCGCCAAAATGTCAGATTTGACATTGCGCCGATGTAGTTAGATTTACGCTTTAGACATAACATTCCGGCTATAAGACATCGCCCTTAAATCATTCATGCTTTTTATAGACTACGTGTGTTGTCAACAATTCAATTTCAATTCAATTCAACTCAACAAAATTCTATACTGCAGTCGCTACATGTATATTAAATTGACGTGAATTAGGGCACTATGCGAGATAAATACTAGTCGTTTTATAGCCCAATTTTTATGGTAATTTGTGAGTTGATAATTTTTTTTTGATATCATATGTTAATTTTTTATTTTTTGACTATAGCTGAAATGTTATTAACTCATAAATTTCTAAACTAAAATAAATATCCCTTTTGGTTTCTGATTTTTTTACCACGTTTTTAAATTACTTTCGGATGGCATTTGGTAATAAATTTTATATCCATTCCCCGATGAGTTAGAGGCTTGGAATTTTATATAGCTCAGATTGGGGTGGACAATATCGAAAATTTAAAAAAAAAACGTGGTAGTTTTTTGTAACCTAATAATTATTTTATATAAAAATCTACACATATCATATTTCTTTTCGAGCTCAAATACCTTCGAATGTCCACAAAAATTATACTTTTACAAATTGTTATTTTATCCCTGGATTGATGATCTCCGCTTATAACATTGGCACCTGGTAACTTATTTGAACAATTTTATATAGAATTACACATTCAGAATCGGATTTTTAGATGAATATCAATTATTCGAATTTATTATTTTAGATATAAAAATTTATATACTTAAAATGTTTGTAGAGTATTTAAGTAATTGTCTTATATTTCGCGACTAGTCCTTCCTGTCGCTACGATGTAAAGTCAATTAAACATGTTCAAATGTTTTATAAAAAAAAGTATTATAAATATAATGGTATTGCTTTGAAAATATGCTTGTGCAATCATGCTTTATTATTTTCGACATTTTTGTAAATATTTTTGTTCCACGTCAATAAATCAACGGCCTAGTCTGATATCTGTTTAAAACGACTGCCGTTATATAATTTAATATTCATAATTAATTTTATTTATATACTAAGACTCTCCAAAATCGCTAAGTAAGTCTAGTAATAAGTGTTAGATAAGAATCAAACATTTTATTTATTAGATTTCGTTAGGGTTAATCTTCGTAAGTAAATGTGTGATGCAAAATTTTTCGAAATTCTGTGATACATGTACCATTTAATATCACGTTCAAATGAATAATATTTTGAATATATTTATGTATCGCTGTACATAATAATGCGAAGGTACAAAATGAAATGCACATTTATTTATATGTAATTAATTAGGTTAATTTGAAGTGGAACATTAGTATTTACAAACCCGCAATATATTTTATTAATAAGTACACGATAGCTTTATGTTAGCAGGCCCTTGCATATATTATTAAATGCAATTTATTTATATAAGTTTAGTGCAACACTGCCTAGTTGCATTCCAATAAACCACATTCAATTTTGCCCAAGAAATTATAATTAAGTTATTAGTGGTAGTAGAAATAAGGGGGTATCTCAAATAGCATTTAAAAGGCGTTGAATAGGTACCAAAAATTTAATTTAATAACGCCGTTCCTATTATTATATTGTTTTTGAACCGGAATACTTTCCACCTGTGAGCGCTAATAAAGGTGTTATTGAGAAGTTTTAATAAAATCTACAAATTTTACAACATATATTTACAAGGAATAAATGTAAATAATTTACATTTCGATAGCGGTCTGCATTTAAATATACTAAATTTTAATTATGTCGGTGATGATGTCTTCATACCAAGTTAGCATCTTAATAAAGGGTTCATCATTGAGAAGCTTTAAAATAAATTATTATCAACATATATTTACAAGAAATATATGTAAATATTTAATATTTCAATTGCCATCTGCAGCTGAATTTCCTAAATGTTGATATTTCGACGATAGTAAGTCAGCTATGTTTTATTAAATAAGAAAGGGTTTCATAAAGAAGCTTAAAATAAATTATTATCAATAATATCTACAAGGAATAAATGTAAATTACATCCTAACTGCCATCTGCACCTTTTATATTCAAAATGTTGATATATCCGTGGAGTTTTTTCATAAAATGCAAAACTTTGAGCAATATTATACTATGTACCATTAATATATTGGCAATATTTATTAAAGTCATCTTCAAAGTACAATAAAGCATTTTATAATTCCAGTTTTAGGAGCATATTTTTGATTGCTTTCCTGGCATCAGTTTGCAATTGTCACGAAAGTCTTGAAAATATTTTCATAATTTACAAGATGATTTATATATATATTGTCAGTATTTTTTGTAATCTAATGTAAATACGGCGAACTTACCGTTTGTGAAGTTCTATATTGATCATTCGAGTTGCTCAATTCAAACTCATGAGTGTTTTAATTTAGGTACTTTGAAATTTGGCAGTATTTTAGCTAATTATTATTTTCTTATAATGTAAAATCTATACTAGTTGTAATGTGATGGTCTTTTTGCTTCTGGGCGGATATTTTCTGGTTCAAAATCAATATGTCCTCCTTACTTCTATTGTCCTTGTAAACATTTGCAATATCTAAGCCTGCTGCAGAATATATTATTAAGTAATATTTTTTATCTATATGACGATTTATATTAATTGTTATTTTTGAAGAAGTTCAATTCTAAGTAATCTTTTTTTTAAAGTGAAGAATTGAATTTCTTAATTCTTAAGACTGTAGCAGAAACTTTTAGTAGAGTTTAAGCCAATGTTTTTAATTTGTATGACCAATAAAAAAATTCAATTTTTAAGAATACTAGATTAAGATATTTTACAGTACAGTAAGAGAAGATGTTAATGTTACTGTCCACGTCTTCGTCATTCTGTGATCTTAATTTCTTGTTGTAGTTTCAACTAGTGAAATGTGTGAACGAAATTCGTATCTTGTGAAAATTGCATGGAAAATGTGTTGGAAAATAAATGTTATTTTTTGGGAAATATTTTATTTATATCTGTGTCCCCCTAATATTAAAAAGAGGTGTCCCCGAATAAAAACGGCAGCGTTTCCAAGTGGTGAGATGTTCTTTGGGAGGAATATCTCTACAATAAGCTACAACTAATCCAATGACGCTTTGACGGCTTTAGTAAATAAAAAAGTACCCTCAAGCCTATTATTCCTGAAGAGGTAGGCAGAGGTGTGCTAGTATCTTCACGACTCGTAAGTCCAGTAGATATACTAGAACACCCACGATTAGCCAAG
>DVZN01001020.1:0-11045 GCA_018237365.1 Caria ino melicerta
AACATTTTAAGAAAAGTTGCCCGACCTGGGAATTGAACCCGGGACCTAAGCGGCTAGCGGTCTTAACAGGCGACAGCAGTACCGTTACACCACAGAGGTGAATAAAAACAAGTTTGAAAATATTTCTTTATCTGTCAAACAGAAAAATCACGTAAACAGCTAGATTGGCTTAAATATCACTTTTACCAGTACATAGATGAAGTTACAAGAAGTAACTTAGCCTAATTTTAATCTAAAAAATATATATTTCCCGCGCAAAAAAAAAAGAAAATCTGCGGTTGAAGTTGCGGATAAAAACTAGTATTTAATAAAAACATGTTTAACATTTTCGTGTTTTCCCCAGCAAGATTTTTCAGTCATTGAAAAATGTCGATACAATTAAAACCACAAGCTTGTATTTATTACAATGTAGCCGCAAGCGAATGCTGGCGTCAGGCTTCGATTGAAACTGGTGAACAACTGGCAGCCGCCACTCACAATCAGACTATCAGCGAGCTTTACAGATTTTAAATTATTTATTATTATAAAATCTTTTATACTTTAGATTTGCAAACTGGTTCCCGTCAACGGACGTTGGCCGTTCTAAAAAATTCATACATTTTACTTACTGTACGGAACTCTATTTTTATTTTACATAAAATTACTTATCTTATAAAATGAAAATATACTCCTTGCGATTAGCTATCTATTTGTAAAAGTCATAGCAAAATTAATACAGCTGAATAAGTTCCATAAACACTGAAACCCAGAATACAGACAATATTATTTATCACACGAATGCTGCCTTTGGGAATCAATTCTGAACTTCAACATTCATCAGTCTCATTAGGTATATACGTTAAACACTTTATCAACTAGAAGGCATATAAAATATTAATAACTTAAAGATTTTCCATTAACATTTACAGTTATAAAAAATACATATTCTGTCAAAGATGTAATTTAACTTGAGAAATCTTGGCAAGTATACAGTGTATCAGAAAATGATTTGAAATCGTAGCGGAAGCTTTTAGATTGCAATTTGACCACTGGACAGTGACGTTCATTCAAAAAGTTTAATATAATAGTGCCTGGGTGACCGGTATTATTTTTTTCTTTAGGTTTTCTGCTTTTCTAACAAAAAAAGAAACTGGAAAAAAAATTGGGACTAGAACCGGTCGTCCGGTTTCGTAGTCACCTGACTTACTAACTAGCCTGTTATTACTTCTTAGCTGTTAGCGAAAATTACTTTTGTAATCTAGTGATAAATTTAGCAGTTTTTCATGGACTTCTTAGCTGTTAGCAGAAATTACTTTTGTATTCTATAGATAAATTTGGCAGTTTTTCATGGTATAAAAACACGGACAATACGATATTTTATAAAAATGAAACCTAGCTAGTTCGATTTATCGTTCCCGAAACCCTCTGCATACTTAATTTTAGGTCATAAAATATCCATAAATAAAGTTCAATTATCCTACGGTTCGTGTCAAGAGCATAAAATTATCAATAGATATTGCTTTACAGTATTACGAAGCAATACAAGCACCATAACAAAGAATCAATTAGTACACGGTTAAGAACGAAAATTTTTACGGCGCCTATGGGGATTGAACCCACGTCTCCCGCGTACCGGGCTGTTGTGCTAAACCACTACACCAAGGCGCTGTGGCCAGCACCCGTCGAATTTATCGTTCCTATTCTTTTTATCGATTACGTCGATTGTAATGCACTTTTTGGTAACATTTTCATGCACCTATCAAATGAGTCTATCGTTACAGATAAAATTCACATTTTTATAATTGGACACTACCTCGTATTTCACACGGTTAAGAACGAAAAATTTTTCGTTCTTAACCGTGTTTTAATTCCTTAAAGCGGAGGTTACGCTTAAAAAAACATAACCGATACATATATATGTAAATTACGAGGAAATAAATGTTATCCTTTAGAACTAATGATTGACTAATTGTTAATTAATTTTGTAGCAAAACAAGTGCCGTAAAGGCATACAATAGTGATACGATCGAGTGTATCGATACGTCGATTTGCCTCGGTTAATTTAGTAGAACGATATGCGTAAATATTACGTAACCTACAAGATGTATATGTAATCATTGCATTTAAAACATCACACCTCGTTATTATTAAATGAGTTTAGCAGTTCTTAAAGTTGTTTTTACTTTGAAAATGATAGTAAATGTTGAAATTTACCATGCATTGTTTTAAAGGGAAAAAAATGTAATTGAAAAAAAATTAATTGAAATTGTAGTATTAGCAGATTATAGTAGCACTGCCTCATGTCCATCCTGGGTATTGTAGACGGCGATTAAGGGCCGGTCCGGGAGGTTGACAGCAGGGCCTTTTATACAGATAACATAGTCGGCACTCGCCAACAAACATACACTGAAGTCCAACCCACCTGCCTAGCGAGGTGACTATGGACAAAAGACCTCTATAGTCTATACACTGGGGGAGACATATGTCCTAGTGGACTGCAAAAATCTGATGATTAATTGAAAAAAACAATGTCTTAACTACTTAAATAATGTTTTTTAAGTACTCTGCGTATTTGATACTGCTTACTGTCGGCACTTGACAATACTGCATTAAGATTTGCTTTGTAATTAAACACTCACAACACTTGATAGTGTTTCACTTTTTAATAATTTATTATATTTTGCCAACCGGTTTCGTTTTCTTTAAAACCACGAGGATGTTTTATAGATTACGAAACTGATTGGCAAAATATAATAAATTAGGTATTATAATGAAGTGAAACAGTATCAAGTGTTGTGAGTGTTTAATTACCTTTTATCTACCATTATTTCATCTAAATCAGGTTTATTAGATTAGTTTAGAAGACTATGGAGTAATTTGGTTCTGTACACATGTATAGTAAAGTAGGTATACTTACCAATAAATTCATTTGATACATTAATATACATTTGCCGATTGTAAATGCTGATATTATCTTTGTGTACCAAATAACCCCATCTTAATATAATTCTCAATTAAATTAGTTTGATGTCAATAATCTGTGTAGAATTAAGGCCATTATTTATATTTTTTATAGACAGATCACACACATTGATCTTCAAAGTAAGCAAATTATTTTCTTCTGATATGGGTGCAAGTCAACGATGTTACATATACATAGACAAGACACATATACATAGAAATACATATATAAATGACAGAATAAATTTAATAAACACCTAGACCCAGGAATGCGAACGTCTATGTTCATCAAACGCCCGCCCCCGTCGGGAATCGAACCCGAGCTTCGCGTATATGAATAGTTATGTGGTTAGCGATACCCTTAACTCTTTATTTTTGTCTTACGTTCAATCCTTATAAGATTGAAGAGAAACAGATATTTGTGTGATAAATAAAGATGTATGATATTTATAGGTCTCAATGATTTTTTTTAATACTATTATAATTCCTGCCGTCATAACGTTAGTGCTTGCCGTTAACGTGTTCTGGTTTGGAGGGTAAGGAAGCCGGTAATATTTTTGCACGAGGCTGAACATCTCGGCCTCAGGATGGCACCATTACCACCTTTGGTGTCTATAGGCGGCTTGAATTTCTTACCATTATTATTCTTTATACCATGGGTCATCTTTCTGAGAAAGATGTGACCAGCCCACTATAATTTCAGTTTGCTTCACATTTAAACTATATCAGTTATTTTGGTCTTCTGCCTGATCATCTCGTTTCGGATTTTGATTGTCGTCTTGTGATTAGCGACGGACTTGCCACCCGTCACATCATGGGGCCTAATATCGTCGGCTAATCGTGGGTGCATAGTTGTATGTACCTCTGCTTACCTTTTTGAGGATATGGGTGTGACAATATTTATTGATTTATTTTGTTAAATAATCTTTATAATCTTATTTAATTGCAGCCCTACATTATACATCGGAGAGCATAACCACGGCCTCTACGCGCTATCATCTCTCGTCGATAAAAACACAGTCACTATTTCAACCGGCCACTCACAACCTTTACTTATAGAAGGACCAGTTACTGAAAGCCAATCAGAGCATACCACTTATGAGCCATACAAAAATATCCATTACAAAATGCAAGACTTAAATCTTCACGTCACACCACCATACCTGTTACTAGGGCATTATAAAGTACCAGAGCTTACTACGTCGTGGATGCCGCCTATTCCCAACAATAACTTACTTAGTCGTGACCCTGAAAAGAATGCTGTGAAGTTGATTAATGGTGAAGTTCGTCCCAATAATGAGAATGACGGAGAAAACGAAACCAATTTGAAATCATCAGTTTCGGTGTCGATTCAGACTGATGGGATCATTGAAGAGCTCGATTTTCGTCCGGATTTGTGGTATAAACGGGTTCACGCGTGGCTACATCAGCAAGAGAATAAGGCGCTCAAGTTTTTGCTCATAATTCTTGTGGGTTTGGTCATCACATTGTTTTGGTACTTACGGCTTCAGGTAAGTTTTGATTTTTTTTTATATCGTCACGCCCATATATCCTCGAGAGTGTACGCAATAAAAAATTTAAATCATACTAATTTAACAGTACTAAACTCGTTTCGTCTCTTTCTTTTTCCGTTAGTTGAAGGAAGACAGTGATAACTTAAAATTAGTTACAACAGAATTAGCGCTTCTATCTATTATTATTTGTGGATTTTATCGCGCATTTTATTCAAGTTATAAATATCGTCACGTCCATATATCCTCGAAAGGCTAGGCAGGGGTACATACTAGTATTAGCCGACGATATAAGGTCCCATGATGTGACGGGTGGCAAGTCCGTCGCCAATCGGGCATAAATCCAATCCCAGGAAACGTTATGATTTTTAGAAAAACTGAAAAACTCATACTAAGAACGAGTTGCCCGACCCGGGAATTGAACCCGGGACCTCTCGCGTCAAAGTCGGACACCGACACCACTCGAATTCATAGTCTTTTTTTATTTTTATCAACATGCTTTCGAATTTTCCCTAGCTCTTAGCAACCCTTTCTAACGTCACGTTATGGAGAATGAGAATTTTCTGGTAAAAATTTTAAATATGTGTGAAAAAGTTATTGCGATACATGAATTAATATACGAGATATGGAATTTTAAAGTGAGTGCGCGACGCTCCGTGTGCGTGACGTCATTCAACAACCTTCACTCGATAAGTCAATCCGTATGCTTGCTCCTGTGACGTCGTAGTCTGGGACGCGAGAGAGCGCGAGCGGTAGATACGTTGCAGTGTGACGTCACGCTGTTTGAAAATTTAAGGAAATTTCAAATGACTATAAAATCATAACTACTTGCTATGTTGGAATGAAACAAAAACTAATGTATTTATATACATATAAGAACTGCCGTGCGTAGGGTTTTGAGTGATTTCGCATACCTTATCACATTCTCCATTGCACCTCCCACCCTTACAAGAATAACTGACATGATAATAGTTATTTGGTTGTACATATTTAAAAGTTTTTTTTCCAGTTTTATCGCATTTTATTTGTGAAACTCATAAAGGAACTAAATATTATTATTATAAAAAATATATTTATCCATATAAAATAACTAAATTTCCCATAGAACAATAGTTGGCACAACTAACTGAAAACTAAAGATTAGGCGATACGCTAGCTAGTTATCTCAATTCGTCACAAACTGCATATAATTAACCAGACAATTTTAATATATTCATAAATATATTCAACGATCAATATAACATATGTTATAAACAATAGCTATAGAATTCAGCGACCTTGGAACCCAATGTCGTAATATAATTACCCGTGTATTATAGTGCGGCATAGTGAAATTACATTATTACAGAGGATATGTAGTATTTTTCATAAATACATGTTCGTAATCTATGTTCTCTAATTGCCTATTTCTAATAAGCTATTTATAGCATCTGTCGAAAGGGAACTCCTTAATCAACTGATTGTACCTTTCCGGTTTCTATAAAATCTATCTATCCTTGATTTTGCCTGCTGTCTATCTAGCACTATCTCCATATCCAAAAGTGGAGATAGCGATATCGACAGTAGCCATAATCCAGGATAGATAGAATATTGAAACCGGCCGTAAGTGATATAAATGATAATATTATCAGTATCTACGAAGTACGAACATGGAATTGTTTTGACGTTGCTAGTCAAAAGGTCGGGATAAGCTAAAGCTTACCTTTACCATATTAATTAGAATTAATACATATATGAATGAATTAAAACGAAAAAATAGTTTTAAAATGGTTTATTTAGATAGTTCCGGTTTCGGTTTGGAGGGTAAGATAGCCTATATACTTACTTTAGCACGAGGGTTAACACCACGAGCTCAGGATTGCAACGCACCATTACGCCACCTGTAAACATCAAACGTGATAATGGTGAATTGTCAACCTGAGGCCGAGATATTAGGCCGTATTCAAAAGCAAATTAACTGGCTACCTTACCTTCCAAACCGGAACAAGCCAACGTTAAACACTGACGTTATGCGGCAGTAATTGGTAAGACGGTGTAGCCGGTAGACTTGACAGTAGACCTAACACACCGACCACAGGATTGTATAACATTGTATACAGGCGTATAACATCTATATGTATATCGAAAGAGCCGGGTAGATATTGGAGTTTTGGCAGGATTACGTTCAGACAAGGGCCTGGGCTTAATCATAAATTGTATATTTCGTGTAAAAACAGAAGTGAAGTAGCCAAAATTGATGGCGATTTGTGTGATTCTGTTCAGTACCCGTGCAGGGATGAAGAATTAGTGAAAAAAGAATATTAATGAAACGACAGGCTAGGCTGTATGGAACAAGATCTTTGGCCTTTCCATGAAAGTGATAATAATGATAAGAGCCAGGGGTGCTATTTTTGTACATGCACCGATGATTTCGACATTACCGATGGATATAATACTCGTCAATCACGGACACTAAATACACTAGACACATATTTTTGAAATTCACACCATGTCTATCAAGAACAGAAAAATGTGATACGAAGTTCGTATTTAATGTCAGTGATTGACGAGTATTGTAAGCATCGGTGATTTCGAAATCATTGATGTGCTTGTTTGTTGTCTTATCCCATAAAATTTTACTCTAAAAATAAAATATCTGTTCCAGGCTCGCGAATTCCAGCAGTTATCTCAAGGTGGTTCAAGGGGCTCTAATAAGTCAACCTCTTCGACTGGGGAGATCACGGGCCAGTTGATGGAACTTGGTGATGGGTTGGTGCAAATTGGAAGGATTAGTTTCAACACCGATCAGGTGTTGGGGAAGGGGTGCGAAGGGACATTTGTTTATAAGTGAGTATAATACTACTAATGAGAATCCCGGCAAAACGATCCAGTTGCTTTGGAGATTATTTGGAATAAACAAATCAACATACAGACATACACACAAACGAAAACAGATAAAATGTTTATAAATTACCTTATTAACTATAACAATGTTTAGTTTAAACTTTCCCTCGTTAAAATGCATTTCTTTTGATATTACAAACATACACTTAAATTTTATGGATGGTGGTCACCACCTCCCCGCCATACTACCACTCCCAACCAGTCCTCACTCTCCTCCATTTATATACTACTTTTATCCTGTTTAATTTAAGGCAACATTGCGTGAGGTTGGGTAGGGTGTAGTGGAGTGAAGTGAAGCCAAGACAAATGACGTCGAGAATAGTTTTTTAAAAATAAAAATGCGTGCAAAGCCGCGGGCAACAGCTAGTGTTAAATAAAATCGTTAAATACGTTTAATAATCCTATATTATCGTCTCTGTTGTCGAGTGGTGACGGTGTTCGACTTTGACGCAAGAGGTCCTGGGTTCAATTTCCGAGTCAGGCAACTTGTGCTAAATATGAGTTTTTTCAGTTTTTATGAAAAACTAAGGTTGCCTGGGGTTGAATTGTGCCCGATTGACGACTGACTTGCCACCCGTCACACCATGGGACCTAATATCCTCGTCTAATCGTGGTTGCATACTTGTATGTACCTCTGCCTACTCATTCGAGGATATATGGGCGTGACGATATTTTTAATCCTATATAAATACTCGTTTTCTAATCCTAATGATTTTGATTACAGGGGATCATTCGACAAGCGTGCGGTAGCGGTAAAGCGTTTATTGCCAGAGTGCTTCACGTTCGCAGACCGCGAGGTGGCGCTGTTGCGGGAATCAGATGCGCATGCGCATGTCGTACGTTACTATAGCACCGAGAGAGATAAACAGTTCAGGTAAATGACACATGGTAGACAAACTTATAATATCGTCAATACTCATCACATTTCAGCTAATAAATAATAGAGAAATTGTATAAACAGTCATACTAGCCTGTATACAGCAATTTTTAAGCGAGACTGTTTTACCCTGGTGTCACTTCAAGAGCGAATAAAAACAATGTTAGAATACTTGCAAAGATAGCAGCTGTGAACTGGGATAAATATAAAACTGTAGGTAGCTTTTACACAAACATCCTGGCCACAGGTTGGTAACGCATTTTTTACAAATTTTAAAGATTTCTTACATACTATTAAGGAATCTACTACTATACTGTGCCGGGGGGCGAGCCACAAATATCCCGCCCACCACCAATAATTGTAGTAAGAACGCAACACTAAACCGAGGTCCGGTCTCACAGGAGACTACCGACAGTGTGGGCGTTGTAGGAGTCCCACGAAGAGTAAATAATGTTATCTCGGGTTGAGCATTCTGCTCGCCCAAAAACGCCCGGTGACGTTGCGAAACCACTCTGACTGGCAACTATTGTCATTTAGAAAAAACAACTACTATACTATCAAGTAGGATAACTATACTATCATCTTTCTTACTATCAAGGCATTCGTCTGCTGCGTGTGTGACGATTTTTTTATAATATTGAAAGGAAAACCCTTTCAATATTATAAAATATCGTCACGCTCATACCCCCGAAGAAGTAGGCAGAGGCATTAATAGTATGCACTCACGATTAAACAATGATATTGGGTCCCATGATGTGAGAAGTTGAAAGTCCGTCACCATATCGAGTACAAATGCAATCCCAGACAAACTTATGTTTTGCAGAAAAACTGAAAAAAACTCAGAACCAGTTGCTAGACCCGGGAATCGATCTCGGGACCTCGTGCATTTAAGTCGGACACCGACTGCGCTCGACCATAGATAACTATTAATAATTCTATTGGCGAGAACTAATAATCACTACATAGTATAAAATGAAGTTGCTTTGCAACTGTCTGTCTCTATATATGCTTAGATCTTTAAAACTACGCAACGGATTTTGATGCGGTTTTTTTAGTAGATAGAGTAATTCAGGAGGAAGGTTTACATGTATAATATATACATGCATAATTTAATAGAGAAACACTGATAATGTTAGAGATTTCTAACGTGATATCCATGAGAGACATACTGTGGTGTCTTTAGTACCAGTTTTGCACCCGTGCGAAGCCGGGACGGGTCGCCTAGTTATTAAGGCCAGGATATTCGAAATCACCTATTTTTGGTTCGACTTTAAACCATCAAATATGCTTCAATTTGATCTGAAAAATATTTATGTTATAGTTCTAGTTTAATGAACTCAAAACGCGATACTTGTAACTTCACTCGATCAAAAATAATCACGAAGACAGTCAGTTTTTAATTATTTTTCAAGTTTTATTTGAAATCAATCAAACTTTTAAAAAAGTACCTTCACGCCTATTATCCCGAAGGAGTGGGCAGAGGTGTGCTAGTATCTCCACGACTCGAAATTCCAGTAGATATACTAGAACCCACACGATTAGCGAAGGTACTAATCAAACTTTAAGTTACTAACAACAACATTTAGATTTTAATTTATGGTTTAAATTAAAATCTAAATGTTATTTAAAAAATGTAACCGTAATGTTCTCTAAAACATCATTACCTATTTTTATTAGTAAAAATATATTACGAAAAAAGCGCTCCGCGCGCCACGCTTCTTAAGCATCCTAGACGATGTTGTAGCGCGCAAGCGTACTGTGCTTGGATATTCTGGCCTTAATAATATTATTTTGCTATTCAAATACGAGGCTCAGTTTATTGTAAATTTTTAGGTACATTGCACTCGAGTTATGTTCAGCGACATTGCAGGATTATGTAGAAAACAAATTAACTTTCGAGTGTAATATTGATGCTGTGGAAATTTTGCGGCAAGCCACCTTAGGACTGTCCCATTTACATTCCATGGATATAGGTATGTATACGATAAATATTAAATAAATATCGTCACGCCAACTATCCCGAAAGCGAAAGGCAGAGGTACACACAAGTATGCACTCACAATTAGCCGACGATATTAGGTCCCATGGTGTGACAGACGTGGCAAGTCCGTCGCCATATCGGGCACAAATCGAACTTAATTTTTTTGTGTAATTTTTATAAATAGCTCCCTAGTGTTGGTACAGGCTTCTTTGCAGAATAGACAATCTGCCTTCCTGCCAGACAGCTCGTAAAAGGGGAATATAGGTTTACTTTCTCTAACACCGTGATCTATTACTAGATAGTAGCTTCGCAGCGACTCGCCTGGTTTGGTCTTACTTATTCCTGCCGCCATAACGTCAGTGCTTGTCATTGACGTGTTCCGGTTTGAAGGGTAAGGTAGCCGGTAAATCTTTTGTACGAGATCTAACATCCTGGTCTCAGGTTGACAACGCATCGTTGTCACGTTTGGTGTCTATAAGTGGCGTTAATTTCCTAACATCAGGGAATTCGTCTGCTTATTTGCTTTTCAATATTATCATTTATCAAAGTATGTATATAGTATGTACTCGGCGTTTTTCAATTGAAATTTCGACTCGATTGTTATATAAACTGTTTCAATAATCTATTGTTAGATTGTAATGTATGCATGATCAATCGAAAGATCGCTTTCTATCTAAGATCGCCGTGATCTGTCGATCAAAGATTCGATATTGTAAATGGGCGATAGTTAAATGCATTGCTAAGCTGAAGTGGCAATAATCACACATGCCGCAGAACCGACAACCACTGGGGTAAACGGGTCCTGTAGTGGAGACCACGCTTAGGCAAACGTAGTATAGGTCGCCCTTTGGCC
>DVZN01001021.1:0-11045 GCA_018237365.1 Caria ino melicerta
GATCGTGGGGGCGTGCCGAAACGAGGGACGTCGACGCCGCTGGAAGCGGCGTCGACGTTGTGGTTTAAATTATGATGTGTACACAATTATCGGATCGTCGGGATCCGCCAATACGTGACGAGCTAATTTAATAAAAATATATATACGTCGTGCTTCGGTTTAAGCGCCTGCTGAAAATATAATGCACATTTCAATGATATGTGTATTAGATAGTTCTTATTGCTTCCTACCTTTTAAATTTTCAAAATTAAATGTGAAAAGGAGTGGGAATATCTCAAATACGGCGCTACTAGTTTAGATACATCTACAAAGTTTTGATTTCACCCATGAATGACTTCAGAGTAACATATCCCCAGTATTTTCACATTTTTTTAATATTCTTGCCCATAAAAGTAGCAATTTTTAATTAAGTATATATCGTGTTCCTTCTTTGCAGAATGAAAATTAACTTTAAATCAGTATTTCTTTGCCGATCATTTTGCTCAAAGTCTAACCCTAATATTTCTTTATTAGTTAGTAATTTTTTTTATTAGTTAAAGTGAGTAATATGATAAAATAAAATCAAAAGTTAATAGAAACATAATTATCAAACAAATTAATAAAATTACTAAAATAGAAACCATTCTACCCGGGTGCGCCGCTGCGAAAAAAATATATTAAAAGAAAAAAAATGTCCAATCTTTATCCATCGATAAAATCGAAAACTATTTAAAGTGGTCTTCAAAAATCTTTCATCGTTAGATTGCTAAGTTATTTATCATATATGATATTTTATCAAATTGGTTTATTAAAAAAATAATTATGGGCGGGTGTAATAATCTGGAGCTGATATTTCTAAATAATATTATCCTTTTGTATCAAATGAGTGCTGACCATTTTATTATTGCATTTTCAGTTTCAATGCGGTCCTGGAACAGTGTATGATCCTGAAACAGAAGTTTGTAATCATCCACAGAATACGAAACGTTCTGAATGTAGAGAAATTCGACATATTATAGATAAAAATAATAAAGCGAACGAAATCGAGACATCTTACCATGAGATTCCAAGTCCTTTATCTACAAAAGGACCAAGTAATGCTCCCATTTCTGCAAACGACAATGCCTATGTTTCATTTTCACCTGAAGCTGCAATTAAACCATCAACAATAAAACCCACCATTAATACTAAGGAGGCAACTCCTGCACAAACTTCAACAGTTTTAATAAGTCAACCATTGATATCGACATTGAATGATGACTCGAAAAAGAATGCTTACATAAGTATGGCAACACAATATGGAAATAATGAAATAACTACGCCTTCTATAGACTTTCCAAAAACTACAAACCAAGATAAGATCGATTATAAAGGAACGTCTTCAACAACGAATGTGCAAACTGGCGAGGCTTGTACTACTGAAGGATTTATTGGAGATTCTACTAATTGTAGGAAGTTTTACAGATGTGTTAGTAATTTACGTGGTGGCTTTCTACGTTATGAATTTTTATGTAATGAGTTAACCGTTTGGGATGAAGAATCAAGTACCTGTAATCATGCTTGGGCCGTTCGTAACAATCGATGTGGAAGAGATATAATAAATGATATCAATGACATGGATCAATCAAATAAATTTAATAATGAAAAAATAAACTATTTACAAAACCCTACACCAGGATATGGATCACAAGCTGTAAGTGAAGGGTCATATCAACAAGTTCCTTATGGAAATAAAATTAGTAATGTTCAAACACCTACAATTCTTGAAATACATAGTACTATTTCACCCTCTAGTAATACCCAATATGGAGCACGACCTGTTAATGAATGGACCCATCAGCAGCCATTTTCTTATGGTGATAAAACAAATAAAATTCAGATGACGACACTTGCTCACACGCAAAGTTCTATTTCACCCATTAGTCAATCGCAAGTTCAGCCGAACTATGATGTAAAAGAGAAAATTACAGTTCAAAACTATGTACCTAATTTATCAAGCCAATCTCAGAATGAAGATAAGCATACGTCTAAGAAACCTTCATCTTTATTTGATGATTTCATGCAAAGACCATCACCAGGATATGGACCAAAGGATGAAATGGTGCAATATCAGCAACATGTTCCTATTGAAAATAAAATAAACAATATACCAACATCAACAATTGACCCAACACAACGTCCTATTTCGCCTAGTAGTTCAACGCAAGTGCAGCCTAGTTACAGTAATTATGGAATACCAGCTAATAATTATAATCCAATTTATCCAAGTCAAACATTAAATGAAATTAATAATTCAACTATAAAACCTTTTACTTTGGGATATGAAGATATTCATAGTAGTGATAAAAATTATTTAAAATATAACCAATGTTCTGAGAGTGGATTTATGGGTGATGTTAATGATTGTAAGAAATTTTACCGATGCGTGGATAATGGGCGAGGAAGTTTTACGAGATACGATTTTACATGTGGACAAGGAACTGTTTGGGACCCAACTTTAGAAGCGTGTAATTATGAATGGGCTGTAAAAGAATGTGGTGGAAAAAAATACCCCGAAGATGAAACCAGATATGATGCAAGTACTTCACTTTATCAAACAAGCAGTCTCAGCCCTTTGCCATCTAAAGACTTTAGCTATGATAATGTAAATAGCGTAGTACCATTTACCACAGATAGAACTAAAACTACTATAAGAATACAAGATGATGTGAAAAATAAATGCACTGCAAGTGGATTCTTTGGCATAGAAAATAATTGTAAAATATTTTACAGATGTGTTAGTAACGGAAGTGGTGGATTTACAAAAGTTATGTACAAATGTGATGACGGATATTTATGGGATTCAAGCATAAAATCATGTAATCGTGCCGAGCTGGTAAAATCTTGTGGCACTCCATCAAAAATTATAATAAACGAAGTTAAACCAGTCACAACTGCTTTACCTGTACTAAGTACAACAACCCCCACCGTACATAAACAAAATGATTATGATTTAGGATATGGTCAACGTATTACAACAGTAAACTACGAAATTATTGAAAAAAATCCATTCAGTTCAACTTCTATGCCACAGAATAGAAATAATATATGTAATACTGCTGGCTTTATGGGTGACGCAAATGATTGTCGAAAGTTTTATAGGTGCGTGGACAATGGTGAAAATGGTTTTATTCAATATCAATTTACATGTGGTGATGGAACAGTTTGGGACTCCTCTATAGAAGCCTGTAATCATGCTTGGGCAGTAAAAAATTGTGGGACTTCAATGTTAGATACAACATTTACCTCATCGACTACTTCCAAAACACATGTTGATCACGAAAACGAAAATGTGATTTTATCATCCACAACTTCTTCAGTACCTCATTATGAAGATGGGGCTTACCTATCATCAAACTACATAGAAATGACTGTAGTTCCTAGCACTGCCAATGGCATTATGACTGAAAAACCAACATCGAATTATAAGAATCATTGCTACAAAACTGGGTTTGTAGGTGATAATAATGACTGTACTAAATTTTATAGATGCGTTGACGACGGTAATGGAGGTTTTACGCAATATCAGTTTAGTTGTGGTGAAGGTACAGTTTGGGATTTCAAAATTGAAGCTTGTAATCATAAATGGGCTGTCGAAGGATGTGGCTCTAATACCGATGTTATGAAAGAAAATACGACGGGCTCGACTGAGAATGAAATAAATACGAGTCAAATTTCTGAAAATAATGTAGTTGCTGAATATACTACGACTCAAAAAATATCAACGCCATACAATTCTGAGATAACTAGTAATAATAAATGCAATAAGGATGGATTTATGGGTGATAATAATAACTGCAAAAAATTCTATAGGTGCGTGAGTGATGGAAACGGTGGATATACACGCTATGAATTTTCTTGTGGTGAGGGAACAATATGGGATCAAGAAATACAGGCTTGTAATCACGAAATTTATGGTTATGATTGTAAAACACGAAATCCTGCATCCACTAGTCTTAACAATAATGATGTATATACATCTTCTACCACTACAATGGGAGAAACTCCAACTAGACCATCAATTGAGGATAATGATCCTAATTTATCTAGCCCGGTAACAGAAGTACAACAAACTTCACAAGAAACTGCAGATCAGCAAAATTACGAACACCAATGTTCTTCTGAAGGATTTTACGCGAATCCGGATAACTGCAAGAAATTTTACCGGTGTGTTGATAACGGCAATGGTCAGTTTAATAAATATGAATTCTCTTGTGGTGAAGGTACAGCTTGGGACGATAGCATCCAATCCTGTAATCATATGGATAAAGTCGCAAATTGTCAGTATGTTCCAACATCGGAGACTGATAGCTCACCGGTAATAAACATTCCAATGAATGATGAACAAGTTCCATCTAATGAAGTAATACAAGAAACTACACAGTCTCCAATTATAACTAGTTCACAGAAATCAACAACAAAACAGTCACCACATAACAGTGTATATACAACACAATCTCCTCAACATTCTTCAACTTCCGAAATTACGCATGGACAGACCTTATGTTATGAAGATGGATTTTTTGGAAACGAAGAAGACTGTAAGAAATTCTACCGGTGTGTTAGTAATGACAAGGGTGGATTTACTAAATATGATTTTGATTGTGGAGAAGGTACTATTTGGGACCAAGAAATAGTAGGTTGTAATCATCCTCAAGATGTGACATACCCATCATGTAAACCAAGTACCGAAAATACAACTCCAACTGGAAATAATGATTTGATTAACCAAGAAACACCACCGTTGTCATCAAGCGATCAATCTAATGAGGTTGGAACTACAACAAATGCGCCACACCAACAATCATCAACAACTACGTCAAACCCACAAACAATTGTAGATCAAGATACATGTGAAGAAGAGGGCTTTTTTGGAAACAAAAAAGACTGCAAAAAGTTTTACCGATGTGTCAGCAATCAAAAGGGTGATTTTACAAAGTATAATTTTGATTGCGGCGATGGTACCATTTGGGATCAAGATATAACTGCTTGTAATCATCCACAAGATGTATCAAACCCATCATGTAGAAAAAGCAATTCGTCACAGGAAGTAGATGAGAGTGAATCTGTTACTCAAACAACGTCATCAACGTCTTCAACAATGCCTACTAGTGATAGTGGTAGTAGTAGTACTGAAAGCACTACTTCATCTACGTCAGAGTCAAACATTTCAACTCAATCTTCCGCTAATAAGCCAAATAACAATTATAATTGTACTAAGGCAGGATTTTTTGCAGATCCGAATGATTGTAAAAAGTTTTACAGATGTGTAGATTGGGATAACAATGGAGAACGATTTTCTGTTTATCATTTTGAATGTGGAGAAGGAACAATATGGGACCCCGCGCTTGAGACATGCAATCACGAAGAATCTGTTTATCCTCCTCGAAATTGTAGCTCACAGCAACAAAGTGATAATAATACAACACAATCTTCAACTACTGTATCACAAACTACTGAAAATATACAAGAAACTACTACACAACAGTTGGCAACAACACAAGAAACTACAACAGAAATATCGTCAACAACAACAACAACAGGGTCAACTACTGATCAGTCTTCGACTACACAGAGTTCTACTCCACAATCAACTACGGAACAGATAACAACACATGAGTCAACTACTTCAGAAATGACAACTAAATCGAGCACAACCGAACAAAGTACTACCACTGAAACATCGACAATTTCATCTCAACAAACAACAACAGAAGCAAGTTCAACTACTGAAACATCAACAACTACTTCTCCACAAACGACAACGGAGCCAAGTACAACTACTGAAAAATCTACAACTTCTCAACAGACAACTACAACTTCTGCACAATCTACAACTGAACAAACTTCAACTACCACAACTGAGCAGGCTACAGAGCAAAGTACTCAGACTGAAAAAGCAGAAGATTCTAGCACTACTGAAAAATCAACTACTCAATCTACAGTCACTGAAGAAACAACCGCTAGCCAAGTATCTTCAACAACTGAAAGTAGTCAAGAGTCAACTACGCAAACATCATCAAGCAATGAATGTCCTGAAACTAATGATGGGGAAAATTTATACGTGTGTCCAACTTCATTTAGAAGGCATCCAAAATATTGCAACATGTTTTATCAGTGTATCGAAGATGATGATAGCCATGAACTTAAACTAGCCTCTTTCCAGTGTCCTAATAATACAATTTACGACGAGAGCAAAACACAATGTGTTGAAGAAAAGAAAGCCGATAAGAAATGCAACGGGCAAATTGCTACAAAATACAGAGTGAAACGATTGAACCCCAATTTTAAAGAACCGGTAATATAATTTTCTTTAGTGTGTATTTGTCTATATTAAGAAATATTACGTTTTTAATTGCATTCTTCCTTTACAGATAACCGTATCAAATGAAAAAGTTGGTTGTTCTTCATCTGGTCACTTTATATTTGAGAAAAATCAAGAGTGTTCACAAGCATTTATAAAATGTACACCAACAAAGGCAGGCTCATTGCGAGGATTTGTTTATAGATGTCCCGAAGGTTACACATATTGGTCTATAAGTAGAAGATGTGAAGCAATTAATAATGTACGGGATTGTAAACATTCTCGCTTAGAATGGAGTGGAAGATATGAAATACCAATAGAAATGTTAAATATAGGACCGAAGATTCTCAGTTAGAGTATAAATGGTACAAAAATAGTGGTTTGAACAAATGGCGATACTGAAATCGTATGTGATGGAAGTGCAATTAGTTGTAAATAGCTCCTCCTTATTTACTTATTTTTTATAATAATAAGACCCAATTAATTTCTGAAATGCCTTAGTTTTATAAAAATTTAAATAGATGTCTACCGCTTTTGAGAAATTGATTAAAAAATTAATGCAGGTATAAAGTACTTGGATATGGTTAAAAGTATTATGAATGAATCTAAGTTGTAACGTCATATTTAATATTTTCTCTTGGACAAAAGGTTCTTTTATCATTTTAATTGAATATTCTAGTCTTGTGCTGCTTATTTGTAAAACACTTTATGCGCCAGTGTTGCAATATGATGTTGCCATAATGTAAGATTAGATAAATTACTTGTGAACAAAATGTTGATCAACTAAGAACACTATTTTGATCACGACTATTAAGCTTAGGTGAAAATAAAGTATTAGAAATACACACAGCCTTTTATTTTAAAAGCGTTAACAAACTAAAAAGTTTTTAGTACTATTAGTAGTATCATGTATTAAAAATATAATTACATGAGTATTACTCATTGATTTAGAATAGTTTTTATCTAATGAAGGTTATCCAATTTGGCGAAAATGGTCCTGCATTTCGTAATGAGTAAAATCGATGGCTCGACGTAAAAAACAAGATTTTGAGAATAACCTTTCTTTAGAAGATGCTCAAGATCAAAGTGGATAAAAAAGATTAGGAAGGTGGAACATTGCCTGTCGCCAGTACTAACGCCAGGACAATGATGTGAGGTTGACCGGCTCTTAGGTTAAGAGACTAGCGTGTAGCCACGCCGAAGAGTTACGAGGTTTGGGTTCGATTCTCATCGGAACGATCGCTTTTGTGATAAACATAGACGTTCGCATTTCTGGATCTGGGTATATTTTAAATTTATTCCGATAAAACTACGATATATTATAAAGCTATAGCGCTTAATTTTATTAAAAGAAGATAATTGCTTGTAATTTGTCAGTTTCATTTGTCAAAATATTTTAACAATTTGAATTAAGACTGCTGTGCTTAGAAATATTGAAATAATTATACATCTATCGTAATAACTTTTTATAATACGAGTATATTATAGCGCTAGCATTTCTAATTATTTATACGGGATACTCACGATGTCAGTTACTGTAGATACCGTAGATAGACCGTGGTCACGACGGGACTATGGTCTATCTATAAATGAAATAAAATGATGTCATGAGTATCTTATATAAATAATTAAAAATGTTAAGAATACGCGAAGATTTAAGTTTAGAATCATGTATTCCGTTATTTATTGATTTCTTAGTATCATTGACTAATACCAATATAACATGCAAATAACACCTTAAGGCTAAATAAATCCATATTAATAGTTTCGGGTAGTCAAAATACATGCAGAATTGTTATTTACTTACGTTGACGGAATATAAATATATAGACACGACCATGTATTCTCGAAAGAGTAGGCATAGATACATTCTTGTTTGCATCCACGATTAGCCGACGACATTAGGTCCTATGATTTGACAATGGTCCGATTGGGCCCGGGACCTCTGTCAAAGTTGGATACCGACATTCATCGAGTGACGACAAAGGCGATGTTGAGATGGTATTTATAAAATATCAATATAGTAATTTCTCTCGTATTTGGTTACACAAGGTAATTTTTTATTTATCATCGCTCCCTAATAAATATTCTATTTAGAGTATTATTGTAGCGTATTGTAGAGTATATTGTTTTAGCGTTCAAGCAATATTCGAAGCTATAACATTGACTATTATATTATATATATAACTTTCAACCTCGGTCCCCAGGCAGCACACCTTGCCTAGCTGGGAAAAGCATTCCTTTCCCAACCCTGCGCGGTTCATCACTTCCCCTACATTATGTTTGTTTTATTTCATAAAGTAATATTTAATTCAAGTACTTTCAATAATCTAACTATAGGATACAATTTGTGATGAGACGCATGTAATCACCGTACTCGAAAGTAATAATAGACACTTTATTGTTACTTTACCAATAACTTGTTTCGTAAAAGGTTTTTTGGTAATTGGCGAAATAATAAACGAGATTTTAGGGATTTTGTTCCCTCATCTTCATTCATTTTCATATTTATCTACAATAAAATAACATCGACACCTTTACATGTTCTTAAAACACCTTTACAAAAAATTGAAAGTTCTGCAATGATCAGATCTGTTAAACTTTCTTCATTAGAATGGTTCTTTATGTTACTTAATATACTTCCAATAAAAGCATGACATGATGTTTTAGTAGCAACAAAATTTCCTTTTATATCAATAGTCAATTCTGGATTCTGATCGTAATTTTCCACACCACCATTTATTTGTATTGTTTCATCAGAATTAGTAACAATATTTAAAGTTTTTGGATATATTTTAGGAGTTATGTCATAACTTTGTCTTTCATTGTTGTTTTCAGCGTCTTGTAATTTAATAGTATCGTTGAAAGAAGGACTTGTATCATTATTTAAATGAGATTTCTTAGTTTCGTCATGGAACAGATAATTTAAAAACATTGGTAGGAAATTGCTGTTTGTTGTATGCTCACTAGATAAATTACTATTCATTTCGATACTTTCTAATCGATTTACTATTTCTGGTTTTGAGTTATTAAATTTTGAATCAAGAACATATATTTTTCTTGTTTTGTCATCATCATATTCACTTTTAGTTTTCTCAACTATGCTTGTAATGTCTAATCCTTTATCATTCTGAGTGTACTTTGAATCTCGTTTTCTCTTTTTATTATTGATATATTCTGCCTCAGTTAAATTTAATTGTTCTCTATTTTCTGCTTCAGTTAAATTAAATTGTTGAAAGTTTTCGTTAGAGTCTTCATCATTTAAATTATTTATTATATCACGAATATTGTTTACTTGATGTTTTGGTTTCTTTTTTGCTAGAAATTGATAATTTTTAATATCATTATGTATATTGTCATGTTCAACGTATTGAGTGTATTCTTTTAAAATATTGTTTAGTTTTTCCATATAAATGGAACCATGTGGTTTTGATGTAAGCATCAAAGGATTTACAGCAACTCCACCTTTTTCCCAAATTGCTAGAAATCTCACTAAAAATTCTATAAATTGTCTTGGTAAGCTTCGCCAATGAATTCTCAGGGGAGACTCATCTAAAAGTTTCGTCAACGATATGTGCTGAATAGCTATATTATCAGTCCACTTTTTTTTGTCAATTTTAATGTTATCTGTCCAAAGTGAATTTAATGCTATTTCATTATTTTTAACATCGTCTGTAGCTTCATCTTTGACAATAGATAAATCATTTATTACAACAACAAAGTTATATTTAATGTTCGAATATTTGTTAGACAATGTTTTTATATCTGGTAAATATTTGTTTATAGAATCTTTCTCATCTTCTTTAATAAAAACATGCATATACATATTTAAGAAGTCAACACTCGTATTAGTTGTATTTGTAATGTTTTTTTCTCTATATCTAGATATTCTAGGTTGTATTGCAGTTACAAATGCATCAGTCTTGATAATAGATAAACTATTATAAATGATAAATATTGTAAGCGCTATCATTCCAAGGCCAGCCCACCAATAAGCTAGTAAGGTTGAAAGATTATCTGGAATATAAAGGAAGAATGTAACAGAACCTGTATATAGGAGTAAGAATTAATAACTGTTTTTAAATACACCAAATTAAAATTATAAAAATAACTACTTCTGTAGATAATAATAAACCTAATCTTTGTTGAAGTGAAGATGTTGAATCTTCTAGTACTCACTCAGTAATAGTCACAAGTTTAATTAGAATTAAATAATAATAAATCAATTAAGTGTGCGAATTTTGTTTATTTAATATACATAGTATCTGTAATAGTTCTGGACTTTATAAGTTTGAAGTGAGTATTTACTGATAATTTCACTGATGAATAATCAAAAATGTGGAAGCCAACCTATTTATTGTGTTGGCCGACTATAAAAACCATCGCGTAGAGACACTAGACCATCTGCCTTCTTGCCAGACAATTTGTAAAAGGCGAGCATAGACTTACTTTCACTTACACCGTGATCTCTTACTAGGTGGCAGAGCTTTGCAGTGGCTCGCCCGAGTGGAATGGTACCATCGCCTTACCTATTTCTGCCGTCATAACGTCAGTGCTTGTGCTGACATGTTCTGGTTTGGACAGCAAACCGTTGCCCAGTAGTAATGTTGAACGTTGTGTTCAGACATACGGCTAATTGACGTTTAGAACTTTGGTTGAAAGGCGTTGTTCAGTAAAAGAGCTAGCTGTGCTTTAAACTGCTGCTTTACACAGTTGGCTACGA
>DVZN01001022.1:0-11039 GCA_018237365.1 Caria ino melicerta
CCCGGGGCCTCTTGCATCGAACCTGGGGCCTCTTGCATCGAACCCGGGGCCTCTTGCGTCAAAGTCGGAAACCGATACCACACAACCACAGAGGCAACATTGGACAATAACTGTAAAAATAAGCGATCTGTCAACAAGCTGTGTTAGCTACAGGATCGGAAACTCAAGGCGCGATCTGAGAAGATCCGGTGGAAGAAACAAGTGTAGGTAATGTAGTCGTGGGAGGCGTCCCGCGCCATCTGGCGAAGGATAAACAAACAGTTTTATCGCCGGCGGGTCCGGTTGGCTCGACGGTTCAAAAGAAATATCTCGCTATATTTAGCCCTACGCAATTAAACGTTGACTATATTTAGGGTACGTTCATAAAGAAGTTTCAGGAACTAGCACATCGGTTCAGGCCCCGACTGTGCATAATCAACCAATGTTTTTGTGCGATCGCATCAGTTGCAGTGGGTAACGTTTTGCACGCACGGATTCATGATCGCACCCTAAGTACGTCTACAGTTTCCTCCTATTTGCAACATACTGACTACATAAATTTTAAAAGTTGGAATTGAAATGCTCTCGCTTATGTAACTTTAATTAAAAGTTACGAGGAAAACGCATGCTAATTACATTTGAAATCAACTAGCAAAACGTATATTTTGCACATAAATTTACAGTAACAGTGTATTAAGTACAAATAATATGTCACACACATTTGATAATTCTTTAAACAATTGGAGAATTTGGAGTTCAGAGTGGAAGAGACCTGCTCGCATAAGCCGCAGATACGAGTGACTTATGATTCCATTTATAACAGAGCCAGCCTGACAGTAAATCTATAACCTCAGAGAGACCCAGACCACATTAAGATCAAAGGGAACGTACGACGAAGATGACACTTTGACACCAAAACTTTTTGTTCGCGTATTGGAAAACGTGTTCAAGAATTTGCGTTATGGTGGATATACCGTCAATATGCAATTCTTCAGAAATTTTGTAAAAAAAATATCGTCACGCCCATATATTCTCGAAAAAGTAGGCAGAGGTACATACTAGTATACACCCACGATTAGCCGACGATATTAGGTCCCATGACGTGATGAGTGGCAATTCCGTCGCCAATCGGGCACAATTTCAATCCCAGGCAACGTTATGTTTTTCAGAAAAACTGATAAACTCATATTTATCAGAACCCGGGACCTCTCGCGCAAAGTCGGACACCGACACCACTCGACCACAGAGGCTTGTAGATCTGTAAAAATGTATGAAATTCCTTGACGCTCCATAAAAATAATTACTTCGATACCTCAATTGTGATCAAGCCAAATATTATTTCGATACAGACAGAATACCTTATTACGTTTAGAATAAATAAATATTAGGCTAGTGCAATACGACAACTTCTAAGCCTTATTATTTATAATATATATAATATAATATTTCGAAATCATCGGCGAATGTTCAAAAATAGGTCCCTGGTGCAAGAAACTCGGAGGATTTATTTAATTCGCTCAGAAAATTTAAGTTAACAATCAGGAAGTTATTCTTTTCACCCAATCTTCATATTTTCTTTCGCCGTAAGCTATTCTGACTATTTTCCGAAATTATCGTGAAAAATAGATGGACTCCTAGCAAAACGTAATTTGCAGTAATTTCCAATTCAGTAACAGTTTCAGAAATATTTGGGTTTTGTGATTATATTATATTACCATCGATAAATGCGATTGATATTTTACCCGTCTACTAGCGCAGGGTACAGATTAAATCGAAAATTTATTTATAACCAGCTGTTATCCGCTGCGTTACTTCACCCGCGTTTTTATTTATTATGTAACAAAGTAAGGTTTAAGACCAACTCCCCACCCCACCTAACTTCACTCCGACACACGCCTACTCCACTCCTCTTCACTCCAAGTCACAACTACTACTCTAAGCCACTACTCTACCCTGTTTACAGTACCCCAATTATGTACAGCAACTGCACTAGGGCGACTACTGCCAAATATCGGGGACCACATCACGTCTGTCACTGCCTCTACGGGGGATTCGTGCGTTCTCCGACGCTGTAGGAGGTTCCGATCTGGACCCTGATACTTACTTCTGCGACCATCGCTCTACTGCAATGGCTATAAAGAGTGATAGCGATCAAGGCCATAAGAGGATATTGCAAGTTGGTATGATTATCACTTTTGTTGCCCTCCGCCTTTGAGTACTTAAACGATGTAAACTCTCCGCACTACTGTCATTAAATACAAGATGATGAGCTATTTGCATATACTTTGTATGTCATTTTTATTATTATAATATTTAAAATTACTTTGCCAGACTTTTTCATCAAAGGGTTTTTCATAAAATTCATATGTTTATAATAATACTGAAGAATTCGTTTGTATATTTAAACGTTGCTATTTACGGATTAGAAAAGTCTTTATGCATGTGATACCAAAATTTTACAAGTCTCAATTTTTAAGGTGCCTGTGGGGATTGAAATCACATTGCGGAATTTGTGCCGGGCTGGACTGGTGATTTAGTGTAAAGGCTAGCACACCGGCCCGGAACGCCGGAGATGTGGGTTCAATCCCCACAGGCACCGTGAAAGTTGCACAGAAAACTTCAATGCTTTTGCATTAACTGTTGTATTCATTTCCCTCCTTAAGGATGGAAATGTTCCAAAAGTATATGGAGCTTAAACAGATAACAACATATGACACCCCCATTTTAAATTTATTATCGATTACATGTAGATTATTGTTTTACATTTTGATTTTTGAGCCTTCGTACGTTAAGACTGATTTATTTAGTACCTAACGTAGTTAAATACGAACTATATACGTGACATATTTAGTGAATTAAATATTTTTAAAGTTTTTAATGGCAAGTCCATCTGTTAAATGAACAATAACCTGAATTTGAAAAAAAAAAATTGGAATTTGGTATTCCTTTTTTACCTGAGACCATTAGCCCGTAGAATATATTATGTGCGTAGTCCAGTGACTACCGATAAATACATTCTATGGGTTAACGGTACCTCCTGAGGTACAGTACCCAAATGTGTAACGAAACCTGTAGCCATATAAGTTCGCTCCAGCGGCGCTGTAGCCCGCCGCGCCCCGCGAGCTATTTTCGACAAGTGCTTGTTATCCGCTCAATTTGCTTTATAGATATTTAGAAAACAATTGCTCTAGTTACACAAGACGTTTCGAGTTACAAAACTTTTAATTGGCATTCCACCGGGGACTACACTGTGACTTCGTTGTTTAGATCAGTCTGCGCCGAGATTGGTGGATGTTCTCATAACACAAATATGCTTTTATTATATTTATGTTCTTCACCATAAAATAATAAATATAATAATTAATAAAATAATCAATAAGTATTTTTAGATTGGAATCGAATGAAATTAATAGTGTTAAATTAATAGTGTTAAATTAAAATTATTTTTTATAGTATTGGAAGGCAGACAAGCAGACGAATTTCCAGATGGTAAAAAATTCACGCAGCCTATAGACACCAAAGGCCAATCGAATACCGGGATGTTAGGCCTCGTGTAAAAGTAAGTTTACCAGCCGACAAATTCCATGATACTTACTTACCTTAGCCTCCATACTAGAACACGTCAATTATCAGCACTGACGTTATAGCGGCAGGAATAGATAAACCGGTGGTACCATTTTACCCGGACGAGCAGTTGCAAAGCTCTACAATCTAGTGACAGATCACGGTGTTAGTGAAATTAAGCTTATGCTCGCTTTTTTGAGCTGCCTGGCAGTAAAGCATATGGTCTATTATGCAAAGTAGCGTAGACCGACACTGGGTACTCGAACTGGGTACCCGGGTTGATTAAATTGAGTTGAAATAAATGTATCGCCTCTGTGATACTCCGACTTTGACGCGAGAGATCCTGGGTTTGATTAATGGGTCGGGCAACTTGTTCTATATATGAGTTTTTTCAGTTTTTCTGAAAAACGTAACGTTGCCTGGGATTAGATTTGTGCTCGATTGGTAACGGGCTTGCCACCCGTCGCATCTTGGGACCCAATATCGTGAGCTAATCGTGAGTGCATACTAGTATGTACCTCTGCCTACTTTTTTGGGGATATATAGGCGTGACGAAATTTATTTATTTGAAATAAATGTAATTACCTTATAAAAACACTATCCATGTTGTATAATAATAAGAATATATATTGATATCAAAAATTGTTTGGTGAAATGGGAAGGCGTCTTTATACACAAATAAAATCAATACTATTGTGGGCAAATAAAGATGATCCAGGTGTTGTTTATTCCCGGTAGATCAGGCACTTTCGAGCACTTGGCACACCTACCGGGCAGGCGGCCTGCGAAAGGAAGGCATTAGAATAGCTCTCACTAATACCATGGCTATATTCATTTAATTGAAACATGGGATATGCTTTTTTAGCTGTTGTAATAAAAACAAACTAAACGAATTGATCGAATTCGTGAGCAAAGATGAAATGCATATATCAACATAAATTTAATAAGCACCCAGACCCAGAGGTACGAACGTCGGTGTTCAACACACAAACGACCAGCCCGCCCCGCCGGGGATCCAACTCGTCCTGGCGAGGCGGCTCCAATCACCCCTCGACCAACGAGAAACAAAATAAATAATTCTCTTAATTAATAAAAAAAATATCGTCACGCCTATATGAACTCGAAAGAGTAGGCAGAGGTACATACTAGTATACGATATAAGGTCCCATGATGTGACACCCGTCAAGCCTACAAGCAAGCCTGTCGCTAATCGGGCACAAATCTAATCCCAGGTAACGTTATGTTTTTCAGAAAAACTGAATAAACTCATATTTAGAACAATTTGCCCGACCCGGGAATCGAATCGAACCCGGGACTACTCGCGTTAAAATCGGATACCGACACCACTCGACCACAGTGGCGATTATAATAAATGCAAAATGTATATTATGATACTTGGAAAATATTCAGTAAAACATTACACGTTAATTCCTTGAGCGGAGCAAAACAGAAATAGGAGGATCGGCCGACCTGAGCGATATCCCACAAACGGAAATGGATCTCGTTAAGCTGCTTTTTGCAATAAATGCTTATTTTCCAATGTCTCCTCCATACTTAATGGCCTTTTGTGTATCGGGAATCCGAAAATCCTTTCGGGCGGCGGGATTACGCGGGGCCTGGAATATGTAACAGAATGACCCGTCCTTTTGTGCCGACCTTCTGCGGCGGGTTATACAACATTGTAGCTTTATTATAACCCGTGTTAAAGACATTGTGTTCTCATTTGTTTGTTACCTACACGCAACATTTTTTACACACTACACTACATTCACGACTGTACACTTTTCCTTATATTTATAACTGAAGGTTATAAAATATAAGGAATCTTAGATCTAGATCTTTAGATCGTTACAGATCTATAACTGAAGGTACGCTGGGGCTCAAGTTAGCAATAAGTAATTAGTTGTTATTTATTATTTTTTATTGCCCGTCTAAATAGACGGCGAAAATAGATAAATAAATAAATATTTATTTTTTGATGATATTGGAAAGCAGAGAGAGAAAGCAATTCTTTCTGCTGCTTGCAGACGGATTTCCTGATGATGAGAAATATAAGCCTTAATGCCACTTTGCCAACCTGAGGCTGCGCTAAGAAAGTTACATTCCAAATCAGAACACGTCAACTCCAAACTCTAACGTTATGGCGACGGAAATAGGTAAAGCGGGGTACCAGTCCGGTCGAGCCATTTAAACTTTGCCCCTGTAAATTCTTGAAACAGCTGCACCAATTATGTTGGAACTTATATTTATTAATTTTATAAAACTTATTAACAATGTTACTTAAATTTAAATACGAGTACAATACCAAAATAGAATATCCATTTTATGCTAAAACTATGGTGAAATAATGTTACTATCACACTTATAAGAAACCAACTGTTAATGCTATGAAAACATATTTATCCAGGAAAACCTCAAACACTAAGGGCTGGGCGCTTGAAATACAATAACATTAAATAGGTAAAATAATTATCTGCATCTCTCTCCTCAGGGTCAAAGTAATATTTACAGTATTCTATTGTGTACTTAATATATTTTCTGATAAAAAATCAGTGTAGTATTCGTCAAATGTCTTGTAACTTGTAAAGCTGGAGACGTGGGTCCAATCCCCACAGGCGCCGTAAAATTTTTCGTTCTTAACGGTGTCTTGTAACTTGTTGGCAAGATACATTTGTAAAATACCACATTACATACATACATTTGTAAAATAAAATTATTTTAGTTTAAAAATAATTTTAACTAGAAAAAGTGACAAATTGTTTATTAAAATTTTTCAAGAAATCTTGCATTAAAAAAAAGATTTATTCTTTCAAATATGACCGACTTTAATAAAGCTCAAGACCGCTCTAACAATCTTGTTTGAGATCTCGTGGTCGTGCAAATGGTAATACATTATTTGATGTAAAATAAAGGATCTTTTTTTTTTACCGTCAATCACTTTACGACGAACACAATTTTTACTCTATCATCACCAGCTGCCCCACTTTTTGAACCGTTCAATGTTAAACTCGACAATAGCAAACATTGCGGTGGCAGAAAAGGTAAGGCGCGTAAGTGCTACACTGCACCCCACCAGTAATTAGTAAAGTTATTTATATGGATTTGTATAAAAGTATTCAACAAGGAATGGTCTTCTCTCAGTGTGTGACTTCAATTAGGCATATGGTTTGGTTGGCAGATACTCATCAATTAGTAGCGTCGTGGTGATGGGGAAAGAGGTCTATCTCGAGAGGCTCGAACCAATACGGTGTAATTGTGTTTCATGGGTGAAGTAGATGTCACATACGTAGGCATACATATCTTCACGCCAAGTTCCTCACGGGCTAGGCGAAAAGTATCGCGTGCCAAGTGTCATAATCCCTACATACTTGCCCAACTTCCTTCACATTTATTACTCTCCTCATACAAACATGCCGGTATCAGACTTATGACACCACATAACACGCGAGCGATTCTGAAAACTAGGTCTCACCGGGCGCCCACAGCCATCCACAGTCGCGTTGTACACCTATTTTGGCAAACTTGCATCTTCCATCCTTTCCACCAAACCAACGAAGCATGCCCTTACTCATTTTTACATTGATACTTTCTTTCGATTGCACTCCTTCTCTGATCTCACTATTGCGGATTCGGTCCGCGAGCATTACTCCGCAAACTTTACAGACCACACTTATCCTACTTTCATGCTTCTTTTGACATACCCAGCTCTCACTCCTATAAAGTAACGTTGGAATAAGCACTGAGTTGTGCAAATTAGGACAATTTAAACACATAAAAATATTCTTTAGTCAGCGGGCGAATACGGATTTGTTGATTGTAACAATTTTCGTCATGTTCACTGGGTATTCGGTGCGCCATAGATGCAATAGTGAGCCATTTACAAGCAGATTGTTATGACGTTCAGTAGTCAACATACTCAACTGTATTTACGGTTTAAAATGTTATTCATTCTTGTTTCTTATATTGTAAGCAAATGCTGCATGTTTTCATGTTTTACATGCACAAATATAATATTTTTGTCTCCGATTTCTTGCAAGATGTGTTCTTTTAGAGATAAGCGCATCTGTATACCGTATCATCTTTTGCATACGAATGTTTTTTGCATACGTATGTGCATAATAAAGTGTCAAAAAAAAAATATATATATATATATAATAAGTCCTTATTACAATATCTATTTAAATAAAATGGAATTGGTTTATATGGTTAATTATGTCATTAATTTGAAGATATTTCTGGGAAAACTTCTGACTTTTACAGAGAAACAAGCTAAAAGAGAATTGATTATCAATTAGGTACCTTAGACTTTTTGAAGTCTAAGGTACTTGATTGAATTCAATTTTGTATGAGTAGGAAGTGGCTTTTTTATTACTAATGAAGATATTATATTGTTGCTTCTATTATAAAGATCGTGATGACCGCTGCTTAAATTACTGTAAAATAGACTTGTACATATGAAGTAGATACTGAACACCAGTTCAACGTTGGATTAGTACTTTCCTGTTATACGTCAGCAAATAGCCGAATAGAAAATCACATGTCCGTCACGGAATATTATAATAACGTATTATTATAATAACTTTCGATGATTATGAGAAGTGTACATCCAATTACATCGTATTTTCTGGACCATCAATGTTTTACCGAATACTATGGGTATAACCATGTTATTTTAACCGGTTGCGAAAAGGGGACCTTTTCTATATAATAGTTGCCTAGACACAGAAAATGTTATTAGTATGTTGCCGTCGCCCCCTTCCGGAGTGAGGCTTAATGTGCAAACATCCAGGCTGGAACATTATATTGTCAACTAATGTCGTTGTGGCGACAGGAGTAAGTAAGACAGTGAACCCCTAACCGGGATACACTTGCACATAACGAACTTCACTCCTTAGTCGTTCGCATCGGAAAAGGCGAACCCAATTACTTCGTGTGAATGCCTTTATTTCCAAAAAAATACTTTTGAAGATTCAAGGTGAACTTCAGGATTCAAGACAAACTGAGTCAATTGAATTGCACCAGGCTTTATATTTTTTTTTAGAATAGAATAGTTTTATTGCATAGACATGGGGTACATTATGATAATTATGTTTTGTTTCTATAGTCCGCCATAATCTTCCAGTAATGTTGGTGTGCAGAAAATACCTTCACGCCTATTATCCCCCAAGGTTTAGGCAGAAGTGCGCTAGTGTCTCCACGACTCGTAAGTCCAGTAGATATACTAGAACACCCTCGATTAGCTAAGGTATTAGGGCCCATGATGTGATAAGTAGCCAGGCTATCGCCACTTCGGGCACATTCGAATCCCGGGCAATATCATACTTTGTCAGAATAATCTGAAAACATTATATAATATTTGTATATCAGTTAACTTACAAAATCAAATAAACAACTAAAGAAGTAGTTATTACAATATCTTAATATAATAATCTTAATAAAATCTTAATAAAATTAAACTGGAAATTTATATGAAAATCAACTTATGTAAATGAAATCGAAATAAGAAAATGTATTTGTTTACATGTTAATGTAAAAAAACTTATTTATTACAATAATGTGAACTATATGGATTGAATTTACCACTATAATATCAAGAAATATGTATAAATTTAAAAATAAACTAGTCAATTATCTGCATTTAGACAATATTACTTCGTTTTCTCGTAGTTATATTAATGTGAAAGAACACAGATGGCGGGAACTTTACAACACTCAAGGTAAGAACCTGAGACAAACCGCGCGCAATCGCTGTATTTTCAAATTAATATTCAAAATATAATGAACGAAGTACCATGACGATGAAAATGAATACTAATATTAACACTGTAATGATGCCATAAAACCGATTAATGAGCAGTTTTTATAGTATCGCTCACATTTACCCGTCACGTCGTAAGTCCGTGGACTCATTAGTCATTAAATACCTTTAACCTTCGAAACTGTCTGGAGACGTAGTATTACCCCGGCTCAATTACGAAATTACTCGAACATACTTTCATAAATCAGCCTGTTGCAGTCCACGACTGGACGTAGGCTCCCCCAAAATCTTTCAACACCCGACCACTACCAGCTCCGTTCTAACCTAGTTTCCCTTCAAAACGTATAAACCTAAGTGCTGTGCAAAAGTGTGACCACAATTTGAGAACTTCTTAACTTAGTCACAAGAGATAATTTTACGATAACTCCATTCCAATCTGTTTTTTAAACTATTAAGAAAAATGACCTAAGTAATATAATAATTCTATAATTTAAGTCTCCTCTGCCATAATTAAGCCTCTGCGGTCAAGCAAAGTCGTAGTTTTCGTAGTTCGATCCCCGGGTCAGGCACTTGCTCTAAGTATAAGTTTTTTTAGTTTATCTGAATAACATAACATGCCCTGGGATTGGATTTGTGCCCAATTGGCGACTTCTGGCTTGTCGCCTTTTGGGCACAAATCCTATCCTTGCCACCCGCCACTTGATGGGAACTGACTGAATATCGTCGTCTAATCGTGGGTATAATACTATTTTTATAACTACCGAATTAACATACAAAATTTCATTCAAATCGATCAAGCCGTTTCGGAGGAAAACGGTAATTAACACCGTGACATGAAAATTTTATAATTATACAGAGAAGATATAGAGAGGGAGAAGATTTATCAAAACATTATTTATAGTTCTAGCCTTTCTCAGGCACCTGCCTGATGCATTATTTAGATATGGTTAGAAATCTGTCAGTAAATCAGTCGTCCCACATTCCTCTGCTAAACGCATCGCTGAATGATTCAATTTGATTGGTCGGCTGGGGACACGTCGCACAATACCGCAGACGCAGGTGCCCGTGAAAGCCTAAACGGATTACTGCGTGGATGATCACCGGAGATTCTCGTCACTGTTGTTGTGGTTTCATTAACAGAATACTCTTCACTGTATCCTGTAGATACATAGGCATATTATATCAATACGATACGAAAAACGTGCGCTTTTTTTTCTAGGTACCTGTATTATTACGACGTATCTCAACCGTATGCCGTCTGGAAGTATTGTCATTTAATATCTAAACACATTGACACAGCATTATTGTCACTTTCTTTTATTATTTATTAATTTACTTGTATACTATATTTACTTATATTTATTTATTACAATATCATGTAATATATGTATATTTGTAGGAATCACGTTCGTAAATGTTAATCCAACCATAATACCAATAAATAAGTAACTGCGGTATACGTACGTAGTGACGCGTCCGCCCCCTTTTCGAGTCCCGGGCAAAGTGAAGGGGGTATGACAAGGGCCACTAAGACGATGACAGTTGTTCTGTCTCACCCTTAACGTCATATGAGATGACAGCTTGTCTCTGATTGGCTAAACTGAAATAATGTATCACGTGATTTTAAAACTATGATTATAACTCCTAACAACATATTCACAACACACACACACACACACACACGCACGCACGCACGCACGCACGCACGCACGCACGCACGCACGCACGCACGCACGCA
>DVZN01001023.1:0-11038 GCA_018237365.1 Caria ino melicerta
CGCCCCCACGCCCGCCGCCGACACGCTCGCCACCGGCACCTCCGTGCTCTGCACACACAATACGACACTTTTTAACACAAAAGGCCAATTTTAATAAATGAATAAAATAAGTTTAGTACGAGGAGCAACTAATCACAACGGTTTTAGTCACATAAGTAATCTTTCTTCCATTATAAAAATTTTAAACATTTTTTTAACTTATATACAAATATACAATAAAAAATTAGAAAAACAGTTGACCCTACAGGCTATCTCAATCCAGCAACTTCCCACTAATTTCAACTACAAAGTCTGCGACGCTTTTAGACATCGAAATGTGTATTAAACTACATCTTTATACATAAAATACAAACATTTACAAAATGCAATCGTGAGTCAAAATTACTGATACTGCTATTTGCTTTTAATATGCTTAAAATAAAATGTAACGTACGTTATTACCAACCCCCGCCCAAAACATTGGGGGAGGCCTTTACCCAGCTACGGGCTGAAACAAGCTAATGAATGAATGAACGTACGTTTTGTGTCAAATAATATAAATTATTTTACATATTATCTTCTTTTGAATCTGAAGTCCACTGTTGAACCTCCTCCATGACCTTCCATCGCGGATGTTACCCCTGCAACCATCGCCATTTTTGGTACCTCGCAAATGGCCGCAACGGCTAAATTTTTATAGAAACGGCCGCAACGACCTAGTGCGCAATGTCCGTATGGTTGCTACAGTTTAGTTTGGCCGTTGCGACCATTGGTCGGGGTCGTGGCCGTCTCGTGCACTAGGCGTCTTACAAGGTAGCCGGACCATAATGTATGGGCCGTCGGTACGTGGCCGCCACTCGAGAACCTTAAACATTACGATTTCAAAAAAATGTACTCACATATGTGTTGTAGTGGTGTGCGACGGCGGCATCGTACGACGGCAGTTGCGTGTGCGTGTGTGCGTGCGCGTGCGTCGTATGTGTGTAGCCGCCATTTTGTGATACTGTCCCACTGTAACTCGCCTGCAAATAAATACAAGTCTGTCAAATACTTTCATAGTGTCTGTCAGCTGTTGACCGCACACATTATTTATACATAAAATAAAATAGTAATTCAATTGAGTCTTTACATGGAATATTTTTCTACAACATTTATTGTTATATATTGTATACAGGACAGAGAACACAAATCAATGGTTTAAATTTTTTTGTCTGTATGTCTGTACGCGTTTCACGAAAATTCTACTGAACGGATTTCTACCAAATGTTGTATAGTGCGCAATGTCGATATGCTTATAGCTCGGGTCAACATTTAGGATACTTTTTATTCCGGGAAAATCCTTCTTTTGGCAATTAATTGCAAAAAATTGGCAAAATGGCACATTAAATAGTAGCCAGTTTAAGCTGGTCTATCATCGCATTAGAAACAAATGATATGCCAGGGCAGATTAAATTGGCAGTTTTTTAAAGTGACCCATGCAAACGAAGTCGCGAGAAACATTTAGTACAAAACATACTTTTATATGTCACAATCCTTAAAATAGTGATAAGGGGCTATTCCAAAAAAAAAAATTGAGTTCATAAGGGTACTACAGAAACTTTAGTTAATAACTAGGTTACTACATAGTTAGGTTAGTAACTTAAGTATTAAAATATAAAAAAAAGTATTGATAGCTATAAAAAGCGAAATCCATAGGCTATAAGTAACAAGTACTTGAAATAAAATTATAGAATTATTTAAACACATTTTTCATTTTTAAATGAAAATTAATTGAATATGAATTCAGAGCTTAAGTTTGAGAATATAATGTCTATATTTACCTGATGCGTGGGTATCCCGACGTCAGTATACCGTTGGTACGAGTCCGTGTAGGTTAGCTCTGCGGTCGGTTGGTACGCGTACTGCTGTTGGTAGGAGCCCGGTTTCGCCGTCTCCGAGTATTGGTAGTCTTGCTGGATATCTTCAGCCGAGTACATACCTGCAAATTAAAAATATATATAATAAGACTCTAAAATATATACTAGCTGAACCCCAAGACTACGTCCGCGTGGGTCTTAGTTTTTTTTTTGCACGGAACCCTAAACTAGCCTAAGTTACTCGTTATTACATCAGCTATCTGCTATTAAAAGTCTCGTCAAACTAGACCCAGCCGTTCCAGAGATTAGCTGGAATAAACAGACAGACGGACAGACACAATTGTAGAAAAAGTGATTTTAGTATATATACTATGTATACGTACAAAAACGGTTATTATCATATTACAAACAGACACTCCAATTTTATCTATTGGCATAGATTTATAATAATAGAAGACAAACAAGCAGAACGATTCCCTGCTGTTAAGAAAAACACGCCGATACCTAAGATGTTTATTTATTACAAATACTGCCATCAAGATAATCTATCATGCAACACAAGATAAATGCAGTCTCAATTACAGGCAGTAATTGCAATTCATTAATTTAAATACCTGAACAGCACTAGTAGAAACAGATAATATGCTAAAATCCGGGTAGGTAAGAACAAAGAATAAATTATGCGAAAATTATCACAATACAAAGTTTTAAAAATGATTTAATATTTACTCTCTGCCTACTCCGTAAGGGACTTGGCGTGAAGATATGTATGTATGTATGTATTTAATATTTAAATATCTAACACTAACGACCCACCCCGCAAAGTGCAAAGGTGTAAAAAAGTAATGGACAAAAATGGTTTTTGTGAGTTATCCCTAAGAGATAAGACATACAGACAGTACAGTAGATATTAGGTCCCATGACAGGTGGCATGGTGGTTCATCACCATATTATCGGGCACAAATCCATCTCAGGCAACATTAAGTTTTTCAGACATGCTGAAAAAACGCATAGAACAAGTTGCTCAGCCTGGGAACAAATTCCAGGGCGTCGTGTGTTAGTCAGTCACTGACTATGCTTGACCACCGAGGGGAAATATAAGTAGGACTTACCAGGTCCATAATTCAACTCCTGACTCTCAATTCTAATGTTAGACTGTAGGTTCTCGTTGGTGAATAGTATTTGCTCCTCGTGGTAATCTCCAATATCCTTCTTCGATATAGTCCATTGCTGTAGGGGCTTGAGATTCCGTTCTCGTATGAGATGGGACTTGAGGATAGAGTGCTCGGGTAGACCGTACGGTGGAGGCTCTTCTCTTGATGATGAGGGCGAATTACTGGAAAGAGAAGTCAATATCTAGGTTGGCAACTCAAAAATACTACAATATTTAAACTTAATTAAAATTAGATGGTAGAGTTTTACAGCAGCTCATTCAGATTGCTATCACCATGTTACATATTCCTGCCGCCATTACGTCATTTCTCGTTGGGATATTAGGCTACCGGTTTACACACAACAGGTGGGTAAGCCAGCTTCAATTTGGCAATGCAACATTAGTGACATCAAGCTTTAGCGGTCTATAGGCAGTGTGAATTTCTTACCATCAGTGAATGTCTGCTTGTTTGCCATCCAATGTAAAACATACTTCCTCATAAAAGTACCAACTTACTTTAATTTCATCTTCAAAATGGTCTTCTTATCCCGATCAACATACCCATTCCCTTCATACACTTCCTCGTAGTTGTGATAGGTGTACTTCTCCAACAAAACATCCTTATTATCTATATACTTTACATCTGGCAACCCATTCATATATTTGACATCGGTGTTGCCATATTTAATATCACTATTTACATATTTAATATCTGTATACCGTTCTGGGTATACAACCTCTTTGTTATCTATGTATAACTTGTCTGCATACACTTTCTCCTCGTACTGTCTGTTTGGGGACATATGCATGATGGGTTTGGGGAGAGTTAGTTTGAGGGGTTTCTTTGGTGAAGTTTGGTTTTTTCTGCTGTTTGATTTGTTTGGTGACGAGTTTTTTATTTTAAAGTCCTGAAAAAAATACAAATATTTTTAAATTTTTCTCACAAAAGTGCATTTATTTAATCTGCGAGTTGACAATATTATTTCACAGACTCATGGCAACTGAATTTAAACTATGACTACCTTTTTCAACTAAATGATAAAAATGGAGAAGACATATTTATTTATTTCCTACGTAAAAATTATCGATAAACAGATAATAGCGTCAGATTAGCAACACACTACAAAATTAAACACTAATTAGTATTCAATAATATTGCATATCCTTACTCTGTATTTGTAACTACTTCCCAACCATTTTTAGTAAGAGAGCGATATTAAAACGTCTGTTCTTAAGGTTAACAGATGTCGGAATAATTAATGTGTTAAAGGTTTACTAGCTGGAAGAGCTACACAACGGCTCGCCCGGGTAGAATGATACCACCGCCATAACGTCAGTGCTTGCCGATGACGTGTTCCGGTTCGGAGGGTAAAGTAGCCGGTAAACATATTTTTGCACGAGGCCTAACATCCCGGCCTCAGGTTGGCAAAGCACCATTACCACCTTTGGTGTCTACAGGCGGCGTGAATTTCTTACCATCAGGAAATCCGTCAGCTTGTTTGCCTTCCAATATTATAAATAAAATGTGTAAATAGTTACAGGAATTGCATTTTAGACACTATTAATAAATATTACTTATACTTTTCCACAATTTATTGTATTTTGTTATTTTTGCCAACAGGTTTCGCTATTTACCTATCACCATAACAATTGATGTAACTTAATACACATGTAAAGGCAGGACAAACAAGTAATAGGCATTACCTTATCCTTACTACTAGCACTTCGCTTCTCAAGCGTCCGCAATTCCTTACACAGTTCACGGACAAGCTGCCCAGAGTTGATGCACTTCGGTACATTGTCTCGTTTCGACGTGTCCGTCTGAAAGGTACAAAATTATACAAAATGAAAAAAATTTAAATTGTTAGTACTTAAATTAATATTATAAAGCTGAAGAGTTAGTTTGTTTATCTTGATGAACGCGCTTATATTAGGATATATCTTACGTTGATAAATATGACGGTTTTTTGGGTTTGAAAAAATATTTTTGCAATTAGTCCGCTTTTTAAAACAGGTTATATGATATTAGTATTTCTATGTAAAAGATCATTAACACCCATAACACAAGTATGTAATTTGCTTACTTTACAATATGCGTGGTTTGTCTAGGTGTATTATTTACTTTTTTATATCATATTAGATGCAATGAAAAGGCGAATGGAATTGAAAACAAGTACACGTATTTCCTTATATTTGCCAATGAAGTTTATCCCATATATCAAGTATTTTTAGTAATCAGTTGGTACAGAATCGCAGCAGTTCCTCTGAATTGGTACCATCGTTTTACTTACTCCTGTCGCCATACCGTAAGGTAATTGAAGTTACTTTACACGCACCCTATCCCAAACCTCATTTTGGCAACGCATCAGTACTAGTTTTGGTGTTGTTGCTACTTGTTTTGTCTTCCTATATCACTGCACTACCTCATCTATATTTTGTTTCATAATATGTAGTTACGCGCGTGACTTCGGAATGTATCACTTATAATTTGTTTATAATTAAATAACCTACCGGTTTCGCCTCCAGCCTTATTTATTTTATAAAATTTTGTAATATAATAATTAAAAGGAATTTAATAAGCATAACTGACATATAATTTATTTTATTCTCGTTACTAATTCAATAGTCAATCAAATCAAAATCAAACAAAATCAAAAATCAATAGTCGGCAAACCGATTTTTAACATATCAAAGTATTTGTATCTACCCGATGTAGTATATATATACATACATATCTTCACGCCAAGTCTTTTACGGGGTAGGCAGAGAGTATCGAGTGCCAAGTGTCAGTACTCCTACATACTTGACACCACCTATATGGTGGTGAATGAAATTAATGTAGGTTGACAATAATGTCATTCACCACCATATAGGTACCGGCATTTCTACCGGCTTTCATTCGGAACATCGGCATTATAGCGGCAACAATAGGTACCTTTAAATACAATTTAATTACCTATGTGGTCAAATGTTGTCGGTGTCCGATTGTAACGCTAACGACGCTGACGAAAATATTTCGATATAACGATAGCTAAGGCGTTCAAACAAACTCATTAGCTTTATTATATTTTTACTAGAGTTTACTCGCAGCTTCGCCCGCGTGGATATGTGGTTTTAGAAGCCTCAAGTCTATAAGTTTTAATAAAATACCAAACACGTCTTCTATCAAATGTGTTAAATAATGTTTATACAAAATTTGAAGCAGATTAGTCCAACGGATCAATTTGTCCCATATAAACTTTACCTCGGGCCCGATGGAGTAATGACATACAGAAGATTGCTGGCAGAGATTGGAAATGAAAAGGCAAAGGCCAATGTCCAGCAGTGGAAAATTATAGGCCGATGATTAAATCCCCCCCCTCCTTTTTAAGAGGTAGAATCTCAGATAATCTTTTCTTATGACGCAATTCCTATCGGATGCCTTCATCATACAAAGAATAGACCCTCCAAGTTTCAGGTCACTACGCTCAGCGGTTTAGGCTATGTGTTGATCTGTCAGGACTAAGGATGTTATAGGTATGGATATTATATATGGGTATTATCACCTGGGGTCCAATGTACGTATCCAGGTGTGGCCGCGGCCTGGTACTCCTGCACGAGGTCGTCCACCACGCCGCGAGACTCGTCGAATTCCTCTAGCGAATCTTTGAATATGGGCTCCTTGCGGAAAACTTCTATGAATGCGTCCCGCTTCTTTAGTTTGTCGTACTGTTGCAAACACCGGTCGAAAAGCTGAAAAAACACTCCTCATGTTAAAACAACTAACCTATGGAGATGGTACATTTTTCACTTTATTATTATTGTAACTAGCTGCTTCTGTAAGTTTATCGGCTACCTTACCATCCACAACGGAACAAGTCAGCGGCAAGCAATGACGTTATTGCGGCAGAAATAGGTAGTTATTGAGCAAAATTTGTCAGTTTTGGTGCATTTTCTACAGTTTTATTCAGTTAAAGTGCACAAGTGAAGTTTTAATGAAGAATTTTGTGCACCGTGTGTTGTCTTGATCCCACCAAATCTCACTTGCTGAGCTTGGGTAAGGTCGCTACCACTTTACCTAAGACCATGACATTAATGACTCTGACGACTTATGACTATTACAAATGAATAAATATCCCTGGATCTTGATCCAACCCCAAAGTAAGCAAGTAATTTGCTTATATTCTGGTAATATTATATATAAAAATACATATTTATATACCAGAATAAATTTGATAAATGCCCAGACCGAAAAATGCGAACGTCTATGTTCACCACACAAACGCCCGCCTTCGTCGGGAATCGAACCCGAGCCTCGCTATTCGTCGACGTGGTATGGCAAGAACGCTACCACTCGGCCAGCGATCAAGCCCGACGTTACGAAATCGGGCGATAACGGCCGAATATTAAACTTGACAAACGGAAGTTGCTAACGCCCATGCCAAGAATGAAAAGAAGAAGAAGGTAACAATTTGTGAGAATAGAAATACTGACGGAGCTGATGTTGGTGTGGTTGGCGAGCAGCAGGCCGGAGACCTTGTGCTCGGCGTGCACGTACGGCGAGCGGCGCGAGAGCGCCACCTGGATGGAGGCGGGCCCCCACGGGATGAAGCTGGCCAGGCGCCGCTCGCGGATGCGCTGCAGCGACTTGTGCACCTGCGACGGGTCCACCTCGCCCTGCCACACACAGACCTCCAATGGTGACTGTTCCTAATTACGGTCACATATTGGACCCATTTTCCTCGAAGACCTTGTTAGTTGTCCGATTAATATTGGGGACTAGCGCGAGTTTGCGCACTCGTGGCATACCGAACGTCTACAGTTTAACGGAAGGCTTAAAGAAGACTGAGATCGCAGCCCGACGCGCAATACTGGTTTTGTAACGTTTAGTCCCAGAAGGGGGTGGGTGACGAAATATTAGCAGTTATTTAAACAGTTTGTATGGTGAACAAAGGTGCGTGTGTTATTTTCAGTGTACCACGCGCCTCTCCCGACGTTTCGCCCCGTAGGTGGAGGGTTAGGGTCCACCTCGCCCTGCTACACACATACCTCCACTGGTGACTGTCCCAAATTAGGATGCGTCAAAAAACCACGCGTCTGACAAGCGTCCTAAAGAAATAAGTATATGGCATTTCACTATACAAATAAATAGTCTGTTTGTAATTTTGAAACAACAGCTTTTGACTAAATGCGTGTACGTATACACGATACATATACCAAAATCACTTTTTATACTATTTTTGTTTGTCTGTCCGTTTGTTCCATCTAATCTCTAGAACGGCTGTACCGATTTTGACGATACTTTCACTGACCGATAGCTGATGTAATAAGGAGTAACTTTATTTTTGAAAACTAATTAGGGATCATAAAAACATTGAAAGGCCCACGCGGATGAAGTCTGGAGTTTCAGCTAGTTAATAATATTCCAATCAATTCCAACCAATCTCTAAGAAATTTTAAGTAGACTTTAAAGGTATATATAGCATAAACATATTATATTCTAAAAAAACGGAGAAATTTGCACAAGAGGCCTGCCTGCAAGAGAGGCCTGGAAAACGCGGCGAACAGGAGCGCGCAGGTCTCACCAGCGTAAAGCACTCTACATTGTCAAGACCTCTCGGGAAAAAAATTGCCGAACCATTGCTTGACCGAGAGCGGTCTCTTGGAAACACGAGCTTTGCTCTCCTCTAAAAAATACCGACACGAAGACGGGACGACACTGAAAATCGCCGTATAAAGCCAACTCGTATTCGGAAAATTCCGTCCAAATTTGCAAGGTACGTAAAAAGCTTTTTAGTGTAGCGTCTCAAAAATGAGATTCTAAAAATAAATACAAACTTTACAATAATTATATAAATAAATTCAACTTGCTGGTAATAGAAACAACAGGAAGCACTTGCATGAGTTAATACTCCGTAGCCAGCTGTAATGCGACATGCAATGTGACACTAAAATGTGAGGTGACGGAAAAAAGTTTCACTTTAAAACGAAATACATGAATTATTTACCTGAATGATGTTTAATATTGAAATATAACAGTGTTGATTGGCCCGATCGGGACTAAGGGAGACCATCATATTCTTTGGTTGCAGTAATCTCTGCATTACATCCAATACTGTCGTTTTTCTTATCTTTGGTGCCTGCAATTTAAGTACAAATCATGTTATTCATCGTGATAAAGTGAACACTTGTATTTTTTTCGAGCGAACACAACACTTGTACTTGTTTCACTATAAATTATTTATTAAAGTAATTGCCAACTAGTTTCTTTTTTATAAAAACATCCTCAGGGCTTGGTAGAAAAATTACATGTTTACAAACACATGTTTTTGTAAACATGTAATTTTTCTATCAAGCGAACACAACACTTTTACTTGTTTCACTATAAATTATTTATTAAATTATTTGCCAACTAGATTACAAACACATGTTTTTGTGAATAATGTGAAACAACTTATATGAACTAACTTATAAATAAATTTATCGTTATAAACATAACTTTTTTATAGTCGGATAAAAATAATTTATTAAACTGCTTATTGTAATAATTTACTTATTTGCCTAATTTTATTATAATCTATCCATTAAATATTGCGTGATTCAAAAATAAATGAATAAACTAACTTTATGAAAAACATTGCCTCCGTTTTGGCAAAATATTTTGTGCACTGAAACAAATTAACAAACTTTTAGAAAACATTTTGCCTTTTTTACATTCGGATAAAAATAACCGTATTATTTTGATAACGATTAGCATTTAAAACTCGGTTAAGAACGAAAAATTTTACGGCGCCTGTGGGAATTGAACCCACGTCTCCAGCGTACCGGGCTATTGTGCTAGACAATTTCTTAAAGCGGAGGTTACGCTTGAAAAACATAACCGATTGTAGAAAAGTGAATTCTGTACATTAAAGATATCTATGAAAATATAAGTATAGGCAAAATGGGCAGCAGAACACACTTTTAGCATTTTTAAAGATTTTGTCTATACGTATGTCTGCCTGTCTGTCTGTCTGTTGATTCGTCTTTCAATCACGCAAAATCTAATGAACGGATTTTGATGAAATTTGGTGTAGGTATAGATTGACCACCGAGCAACATATAGGATACTTTTTTTCCGAATGCGCAAAAACATAGGTAATGTTTTTCGTAAAATTTGTTGACACTAAACCTACACAAACAACAGCTAGTTATGAATACGTAATTAGGCGTAAGACTAACTTTAACATTTATATTTAAAAGTATATGAAACTCAAATTTCATTACACCTGTTTTAAAATTACAAAATTGTAAAACTGGTTGCACTTTTACCAAAAATTCAAATATTTGCATATTTTTTACGTAAGACATTCAACATTATGGTAATTTACATAAGATAAAAGATAGGTATTTAAGTATTTTATTAGATGTGTCATCTTTATTTACAAGCAACACAATTATATGGAGAATAAAACAATTTTATAAACCAGTTGACGGGCTTATTATGTTTAAATATATGTTCCAAATTTATACATCAAATAAGTGGATATGCTCCGACGAAACCGAGATTTTAAAATAGATTATATATGCAAAATGTTCTATAAAAATTCAAGAACTGTTATGTTTAGTTTAATCGTTTATTCTGACATTCTAACATAAAATTCGCACGGGTCGATGAACTGTGAATGAGTCGCGGGGGAAACTAATATTTACTTACTTCCTACCCATTTTCCTGAGAGACCCATTCCTCTTCTGAAGTAAAGTTTCTTCCACTTAAGTTGCTTACAAGAAAATGTTGTGTATATGTGAATAATAGTGTTTTATAAGACTTGTCTGCTAATTTGACTTACTGACCTATAGACTTAAAATTGAAATCTTAAACTTGTAGACTAACATAAGATAATAAGAAGATAAGACGTCTCTTCTCTGTCTTCGTCACGCCCATATGTCCTGGAAAGGGTAGGCAGAGGTATATACCACATACTAGTATAAACCCACGATTAGCCAACGATATCAGGTCCCATGATGTGACGGGTGGCAAGTCCGTCGCCAATCGGGCACATATCCAATCCCAGGCAACGTTTAGTTTTTC
>DVZN01001024.1:0-11036 GCA_018237365.1 Caria ino melicerta
ATCATGGGCCCTAGTACCTTGGCTAATCGTGGGTGTTCTAGTATATCTACTGAACTTACGAGTCGTGGAGATACTAGTACACATCTGCCTATTCCTTAGGGTATAATAGGCGTGAAGGTACTAATCAATGAGGAGCTACGACGAGGGATAATTGTAGAGTTGAAGTTTCAGATCAGGCTTTACAACAGATTTCTTGATGCAATTAAAATGCTATATTTTTGTTATAGGCTAACCCAAAAGTTCTTTAAAAATGATCATATACATATATATACACTAGGTAAGGCGATTGTATCAATCCGGGCAAGTTGCGAAACCTACCACCTTAAAATGGGAACGCCCAGTAGGCAAGCTAGTAAACTCTACGATATTTTTTATAGCAGGAGGCAAACGAGCAAGTAGATCATCTAATGGTAAGTGATCACTACCGCCCACAAACAACTGCAAATCCAGAGGTCTCGCAATTGCGTTCCCGATCTTTTAGGAATGAGTAAGCTTGTTTCTTGAAGTTCCCCAAGTCGTAATGTTCCGGGAACACCGCCGTTGGTAATTTTTTCCGCAAAGGTGTAGTATGAGGTAAAAATGTCTCCGGAATCGTACAGTAGAAGACCGCATGTGTGAACCGTGTGGGTGAAATTTGGAGTTCTGTCCATCGCGTCATAACTCCAAATTTCACCCACACGGTTCACGGTTCACAAAAGTGGAATTCAGAGCGGCGGAGATTAACGGCCGTTTTCAATAATCGATCTTACATGATCTTGTCTACTGACGATAGCGCTATCTCCACTTTTTAATATAAAGATGTGAGGTGAGATAACGCTATATCGACAGTGGCCGAAATCAAGGATAGATCGATTATTAAAAACGGCCGTAACTCGAACAACTCCTCGCTATGAAAGTATCTGCCCATCTTCTTCGTCCTAGCCTTATCCCGATTTTATATCAGATGATATCGGAGTCGGCTACCTAATCTAGGGATTTGACAAGGGCGCCAGCGCTACAGAGCGACTGCCATCTGACCTTTGCAACCCAGAAGGGTAACCAGGTCCAATCCTAGATTAGATCGAATTCGAATACACGAATCCGGGTTTCTTCACGATGTTTTTTTTTACCGTAAGAGTATTCGGATAATGTACTTAAGTAAAAACTCATTAGTACCTGGCGGGCTTTGAATTCGAATGAAAGTCCAAATCTCTAACCACTAGCCAACCGACGCTAGAAATTATCTACCCAGAATATGGTGAAATGTGTCACGTACATTATCGCAGTTACTTGAGTAGGTGTAAGCATTACACGTAACATACTCGACCGGCTGTAATTCATGCTAATTACGCGGCCAGCGAGGTGTGTCGCAATGACCTTGGGCGAGCAGTTCCCTGTGTTTGTCCAACAGATTATCATACCATCTCCGTTCTTACTTTACATTGGTTATGTAAAATATGTTTGCTATTTCCTACCGCCTAATCGTTTTATATAAACATGTTTTGTACAGCAGTTTTACCAGACAAACCGGACTTGTGAGGTTTCGGCTTACAGGAGGTGTATGACCCGCTAGATAATTGTATATATTGACGGACTTGAAAATATTTTATCGAATTTTGGATAAATAGATTACGATTTTGGTCGAGTGGTGATCGTATTTGCTTTACCACGTAGAAGAATAACGAGGCTTGGGTTCGATTCCCGACGGGCGTTTTTGTGATGAACAAAGATGTACGTATTTCTGGATATGGGTGTTTTTTAATTTATTCCGGTATTAATAGATTTTCTATGTATAATATCATTGACCACCCACATCACAAGCAAATATTTTGCATATTTTGGTGTTAGTTCAATTGGTGCCAAGTGTCACGACTTCTACATACTTGTCTAGCTTCCTTCGCATTCATTACTCTCTTCATACATACACATTCGTGACACTTGGCACTCGATACTCTCTGCCTACCCCGTAAGGGACTTGGCGTGAAGATATGTATGTATGTAGTTCAATTGGTTTAATTAGAGTCCCTGGGATATTGATTAATTTATCTTATAGTAGTTAAGGTTAACTATTAATAACTATTATAACTATTACCGCTTAAAGTTAGATTTTAACGGGAGATGCAAAACCAACAGACATCTAAACAAGAATTTCTTTATTTGCACCTTTAAACTAGCAATTCTTGTTAATATATATAGAAGTGGCAGGCAGAGGTGTGCTAGTATCTCCGCGTCTCGTAAGGCCAATAGATATACTAGAACACCCACTATTAGCCAAGGTACTAGGGCCCATGGTGTGATAGGTGGCAAGCCTATCGCCACTTCGGGCACATTCCAATCCCGCGCTTACTTAAGATGATCTGCAAAACATTTTAAGAAAAGTTGCCTGACCTGGGAATTGAACCCGTGACCTACCTAAGCGGCTAGCGGTCTTAACAGGCGACAGCCGTACCGTTACACCACGGAGGCGATAAACTTGACGCAGATATATATAATCTCGCCATTGCAGAATGTGTTCCTCAAACTTAGAGAGACATTCCTAAAATCAAGTTGCTAGTTTAATTTGCTTACGAAATCAGGCGTAACTTCAATAGGACCGCGTTTACTATCTAATGACTTCCATAAATGATCTAAGGAGTCCACGTATTTAGAAACGATAAAATTGCCTGCTATCAGTCAGCTTGTGTTTATAGTTAAGCAGTAAATAGAATTATCGTTATCAGGTGGTCCGTGGTCGCCATATTATCGACCGATTTCTAGCAAGGTGGTATTTTCTATTTAGATGTTGTGATTGGTCAATCCCTTCGTGTCATTTAGCATCATAAATATATATTTTAATAAATGCCATGCAGGTAGAAAACATCGACTCGCCCAGGTACAATAATACCTACCACCATAATGTCAGTGGTTGCCGTTGACGTGTTTCGGTTTGGAGGGTAGGTGCGGTAGACTTACTTTTGTACGAGGCCTAACATCCCGACCTCAAGTTGGCAAGGCACCATTATCACTTTTGGTGTCTATAGGTGGCGTGAATTTCTTACAATCAGATAATCCGTCGGCTTGTTTGCCTTTCAATATTATGAAAAAAATAAACACAACAAATTTCTATTTTGTTTCAGGTAAGATATTAAATACGTCTCAAACACGAAATTGGGCACTGGCAACTAACGCATGTGAATTCTGAAGACACAAAGGTATAAATGGGGTAGAAGTAGACAGTTGCTGATTGAATGGGAGTTTCCTATCAATCAGCAAAACAACGCAAAATAAATTTGACCTACAAGCAAATTTGACCTACACAGGTGACAAGCCTATCGCCACTTCGGTTACATTCCAATCCCGGGCAATGTCATGCTTACTCAGAATAATCTGAAAAACATTTTAAGAAAAGTTGCCCGACCTGGGAATTGAACCCGGGACCTAGGCGGCTAGCGGCCTTAGCAGGCGACAGCCGTACCGTTACACCACAGGGGCGATTATTTCAAGGTCACTCGATATGGCATAAAAAAGTTTTAGTTTTAAGAACACGTCGTATTAAGTTACAGTGGGTTAATTGCATTCGAAGAATAAGTGTTTTTCAATAACATGACTATTTAATCATCTGGGTAATTAACATATTTCTGTCATCGAAGACTCTTGGAGGTAGCGTAGAGCGTAAATAGACGATATTTATATCTATCAAATACACCCCAAGTACAGCACCTCTAAAAATATTCTCAGGTCGGGCAACTTTTCTTAAAATGTTTTACAGATTATTCTGAGGAAGCATGACATTGCCCGGAATTGGAATGTCCCTGAAGTGGCGATAGACTAGCTACCTATCACATCATGGGCTCCAGTACCTTGGCTAATCGTGGGTGTCCTAGTTATCTACTGGACCTACGAATCGTGGAGATACAAGCACACCTCTGCCTACCTCTTCAGGGATAATAGGCGTTAAGGTACTTTAATTTCTAGTCTAATCATTTCTTGTGACCCTACTCATTCATATCAACATGTGCATTTCACTTGTATGCAATTAGCTCTCATATTTTTCTTTAACGGCCAAGTATTTTAATACATACATGACAACAGGTTGGATAACAGATTGATATTTGCCTTTTCAATTTGCGTGGTATTCGAGGATCACAAATCATGCTTATAACCTATCGCCATTTCATTCAGCGCAGTCTACATCTACTTCCTGTATAAAGACGACTGTACTTAAATTCAGAGTGTTAAGTTAGTTTAGTAGTTTTTGGCTCAAGCGCCACTCGGCAGAACGCTCACGTTCTGCCCTAAAGTCAATTGAGATGTAAAGGCCGAGCCGGCAATCAGCTGTAATTTCGAAAAAAAAAAAATCAGAGCAAGTAGGCAGCGCTACGCCATCTAGTGTGACGGTGACAGGGTTTCTATTTTTTATTAGCTGCTCTTTAAGCCTAAAGTCTTCTCAATTTAATGGTTATTCAAAATATTCATAAGATTTAATTGTAGTTTAAGAATACAAAGATCAATAATAAAATGTATTCATAAATTGGCATGTGTAAGTTCTTTGTTGGCACATGATAATAGGTCTAGTCATAGCATGAGTTTGCTACGACTATACCTATTATTGAAGTATATAAGCGTGGATATTAGCCCTGAAGCGAATTGGTGAGTAGTGGCTGCTGTCATCTTGTCCAATATTCGCGTTTCCCTTAAGAAAAGTGGTCACGAGGAGTAGATGAGACAGACAGCTTTTTGGCACTCAGCAGTGGCAGGCTTGCCGCAGAAGAGCAGCTAAGCCAGCTTGCCCTTCCATTTTAGGTCGGAGAACGAGCACACCTCACGCATCATAGTGGCATACACGATTTACCTGCTCTTCATTTCAATTGGCAATTCTACCAGTTGAAAGTTCCTAGACCAAAGCATTCTCTTACACTATGAATAGACCGACATCATTTCGGGTTCCGCCATAGGCTCGTGAGGTATAGCGACACCGCGGTTGTAAGTCTACCAGTATTCAAAGTATCTAGCATTGCGAGGGGTTGATATTTTGGTTTGGTATAACATGACACAAAGATTACGAGCTTTCTCCCGAAAAAAGTTTACAACAACCGGTCTTCAGCCAAATGTTGGCCACTGACGCAATATTCACTCATCATACCTAGCATGAAATTCACACAAAAATAAATATTATATTCAGTACGTCTACTATGATTTAACAATCGAGAAACTGGCTAGCGTCTCCGTAAACTACTGGCTGTATTTGTATGAGTAATTTAGTTCTTTCCGTAACGAATACGGGCGCTGTAAATATGCTTGTTCAAATAATTTACGCAGACGTTAGCGAGTTTCTCAATAATAAACTCATGGTAGACACACAGCACGTGTTATAGGGTTGGGAAATTTACTCGAACTAAACATAGTATCGCTAAACGCATTAGGTAGTCTTCTCGTAAAGGTAATGTTTTCCAGTGAACTCACCTATGAGGCTAAAATCTCATCTTTATGTGCATACAGCTACGCACCCTAACATCCTCAACGACTAATGCTGGCAGCTATTTTATAGGTACTTGCTTGGCATCTAATATAATGAAAACTCGGAAGTACTGATCACCCGTATGCTCGACGATAAAAGGCCTCTATATGCATTTACCTGCAAATGTACCTCCTCGTATTTTAACGTGAAAGAATCTACAGAACGCGTGAAGATTATCGACTCATAGTAAGTAGTACGTTGATTTTCGTTCATACCAAGGGAATAATTAAGATGGATTTTTGTCCTGTCTTATGCATACAAAGCAATATAAGTTTGAAGTGAGCCACTGATACTCCGCCCACCAGTAGTCAGAACGCAGCACTAAGCCGAGGTCCGGTCTCGCAGGAGACACTTAGTGTGGGCGTTATAGGCCCACCCTTAAATAATGTAGTCTCGGGTTGAGCACTCTGCTTGCCCACAAACGTCCGGTGTCGTTGCAAAGCCGCTCTGGCTAGCGACTATAGTCATTTCGAAAAAAAACGATGTGACTTTCAACACGATTTAGATTGATTGCTAAACTGCATCTGCACGCTGCGCTCTCTAGCTTCTTTAGACGTTGAAAACAGAACGCAATTCAGCTAGCATTTCAGTGTGAAATAATTAAGTACAAGGGTTACTGGCAATATTGAACCTATTGAAACTTTACGGGCAGTTGGTGACACGTGACCCATTATTACCACTCACCTTCCCAATCACACATGCGAAAAAACTCACTAGTGGGAACAAACCCTCGTGACGCCCTTAATCACACGATTTTCGCTCAAAACCGAATGTAACCTACAATGTTACAATCTTTCCGTAATTTATGCCTAACCAAAATAATTCCACTATAATCAGAAATCGCCTGTTCTGGTCGAGTGGTGTCAGTGCCCAATTCGACGCGAGGTCCCGGGTTCGAGTTCCAGGTCGGGCAACGTGTTCTCTATGAGTTCTTCCAGTTTTTCTGAAAAAAAAAAACTACGTTACCTGGGATTGGATTTGTGCCCGATTGGCGACGGACTTGCCACCCGTCACATTATGGGACCCTAATATCGTCGGCTAATCATGGGTGTGTACCTCTGCCTACACTTTCGAGGATATATGGGCATGACAATATTTTTTTAAAATCAGAAATCGTTTACTATTTCTAGCAGCACATTAATCTTTGAGGGTTTATTAAAATATTTCTTCATCAGCTCTCTCCGATTTCGTCATACCTGTCCCGTTTTAAATTATTAACTTACAGCCTAGATGTAATCTTGTTTAAGCTATTTATATCAGGGCCACCATGACCTTAAAATAATATAATTCAAATGATACAACTTATCAACTTGAAAAGACGAACTTATTGTCTATTCAACAAAGCCGCTGTTATACGTTGGTAAGTAGATAAATTGAAATAATACTGTCTTAAGGTGTCATGGTGAGATCCCAGGTTGTTAGTATCTTTTGCCTGAGCGTAAATGAAAGAATATTGTCATGCAGTCAAGATAAGATGTCACCACTAGCCAAGTCCCACCAAGGTTACCAAGTTAACGACAACCAAGGTCCAGCTTAGGAACAAATCGATTTTAAAACAAATATATCAAAATTTTTAGTAGAAATTGAAAGTAAGAAGTACAAGACGACTAAGTAAAATTTGTTGGGGTAGCTATACTTTTTGACAATTGGATAAAAAGTTCTTTTTACGATTTGTGATAAATATTCATCATAATAATGCGAAACAGCTTAACAGTGAAGTTGTGGAAAATTAATAATCAAAAATCCAAAAAGGCATGATCATTTTTTAAATGCAAATTTAAAAAAAACATTGAAAAAACCTTAAACTTATACAAAGTTGTTGTTTTTTCTTTGTATTTTTTATAACGTCAATATTTTCTTAACAACTTATTTCCTCTTCTTGGTCCTGATTCCATGTGTAGGTAGATTATACCACCAGACTCGGCGGCTTATCAGTGGCGAGCATGGGTTTAAAACAGGTCATTACTCTTTACTGACGAGACCCAATATGAAGCAATAAATCCTGGAAGGGTTCCATCGCTTTAGCTCTTCATGCCGCCAGAATATCAGTATTTGTCTGACACTGATAGTTCTAGTTCGAACGGTAGAGAAGTCGATCATGGCGGCTGCGAGACATCTATGGAATCCGTATGCGACGTCATTCCAAAGATGAACAACTTTTGTGTTACACATGTGAAAAGGATTCATTTTTCAGCTAGAAATCGTAAAAACTCACATTCTACCCTCAAAACGTATGCTACCCTTAAATATTCTTCATCAGTCATCTTTATTTATTAATATTTTTGGATACACAAGCAAGATGTGAGCAACATTGCGGAATTATCAGTGACAAAGATTTACCAATATTAGTGTTATATTTTTTTACTGTTAAAAAAAAATAAAAGTTCTCGAATTTTATCCAGCAGGGCAATAACAAACAGAAACGTTCCAAATGCATTTTCTACTAATGCAATCATATTTTTTTCAGAGGCTAGCCTAAGAGCCTCTGTGTCGTAGATAATATGATGATCCCTAATATTGCCAGAAAAAGGCATCAGGCAGGTACAATGATAGTAGGTGGTTGCAAGAAACCACATAGTTCTTTCTATTCTATTCACGTCAATGACGAACCATAAAATACCGATGTTCAATATTATATTCCTAAAAAGACCATAAAATTAGGTTTAAATCATTCCTTTCGTAGTGAATCAGCGTTTTGAAGTCATCAGACGATTATATGCGTGTTGTAAATAGACAAAGATGCACCGTAGCAGATGTCCTAGAAAGCAAAATTGGGACTAGCGTACAAGTCAGGATTTTAAACATATTGAGCAGTTTTCCAGTTCGGTGTACCAACCCGCTCGTGAGAACGGTAGAGGCACTAGACAGATTAGGAACCGGTTTTTTGGTCATCTGACAAGTTTTTGACATCCTATACGTTGAACTCAGCCGACCCCACCTCCAGAGCTGCTAGTCTGATGACCAAAGTATCAATAGTTTTCGCTGCGCCTAGGCTCGCATTACCAGGATGTATGTCCTGTTTATCTTACCTACAATCCGCTTGGCCAGGCATTCTTCAGGTTGATGAACGCGTGCACTCATGTAAAGTCTTGATTTGTCAGAAAAGCTCTATATTGATTGTTGAAATATTTTGAGTTTGTCAACATGACTTATCACGGTAGAAAGACCGGGATATTTTATTGACATATATATCTATAATGATTGCAGTCGCTTGTCTTAAATCAAATAATCCTGAGTTCGTTTCTTAGACCTTTACACAGACTGACAAGGATATGGCAGTAATGCATTTGGTACGCTTTGCTAATTTTTGCCACGCCAATTAAATTGACACAGAACAAAATTCTAAACTTTTGATTCACAGTATAACAGTCTGAAAGAAGTGAATAATTTTTCGTGTGAACCAGTTCATAATTTACCAGTCGCTGCAAATCGGCGCCTCGTTTGGAAGTACTCCACCCTTAGGAACATACGAGATCGATAAGCGCGAACAGGAGAATTGAAGATGCGGTTTTCTACCTTAATTCTAACATAAATGATATTATAAATCCTTTCATCAAGGGTCACTGTAACGGTTCAATTTAAATTTTTACATACAGTAGTGTCGGAAATCATAGTGTGTGGAGAAGTATCATTGAAAAAAAATATGGTAATTTAGATGTGCAGACTGTGGCTTGAGCAGGGGCATGGAAATGTATGAGGTCGGTATAAATAAGAAAATCGTCATTAGTGCTCCCGTAACTCACTTGGTTATTTATTACTGTTTCCTAGGAGTGGTTTTATAATGCTGTATAAAAAAATTAGGAAAGTGATTGACTCCACGTGCCATCCCTGCAACTTCCCACTAATTTCAACCTCTAACTGCTTGCTTACGATGTTTTTAGAGATCAAAATATGTTTCAAAGTTACTTTGGGCTCTTCAAATATACATTATACAGGTATACACTTTCTTCAATTTTTTAAATTTGATATCTCTCGAACGAATTGAACTATTTTGATGAATTTTGCGGGAGTTTTTTAATTGCCAAAAATTTCGGAGTAATTTTGAAAAAACGAATTTCCAACGATAACTCACGAATGCATCATCACACCACCAATTTCAACACAATGCATTGGTGGTAGTCGATGCGGTTTATTGAGGTTAAGAGCTGATTAGTTTTGGGATCGATCGGTCGAGCCATTCAAAAATTATTTAAAAAAAAGATTCAAAATTTTTACTTTCAAGATATTTCAAAATCCACCTGTATCCACACAGGAATTTTATAGAAAATCTAAGTTTGAAGAAATCTAATCGAATGACATCAATTTTGTTCCAAACGCACAAGCCGTTCAAGTTATGAAGGGTTTCATAACATGGGTTTGGGTTTACATTCATACATACACGCACCCATACACGTAAATAAATCCGGACACCACATTTAAAATAGAATCGCTTCGGGGGACCTCAAAACGTGAAGATCTGGTAAAATCTCGATTTTAGAAAATCGGGTAGGAAACATACCTACCACACTTGAAAATTTTCAATTTCTCAAGTTGGAAGTTAAGAAATGATGTATAAAATATTATACAGGTTATGTTTTAATTGCCTCCGAAAAATAAGATTAGAATTCTAACGGTCTAAGAGCCACAGATTATTGTGGTCTGTGCTAAAAGTATTGTTTTCTATTTAATTTTATTAAAATTAGTTTTACTTTTATGTAAAGAACAAACAATGCCTCGTGTTTTTGTGGTTATGTAATTTATATTCTTATATTTAAAGCGGTAAATTGAAATACTCAATTAGGTACATGTCTGCATTATAGTCTGTATAAATGGCGGCATTAAACGCCATTTTCATATCTAACATGGCAGACGCTGCAAAATGGCGATTTTAATATTTTTTTCTAACCATAATTTCAATAATTTGTTACTCCTTATCAGATATAACTTAATATTTTTAATATCCCTGGACACATTACACTAATTAATTCAACCCCAAAGCGCGGAATATTGTTATCGTACAGAAATCGCACCTCGTAAAAAAACGCGGTTTAGATATAAATTTGCTAGCTGATATGAGTTCAATCAAAATTGATACTTAAAACGTCGGCTAAACGTTCACATTGCACTGAGCGTCTGTCGAAGCCAGAGAGCTGCGGTGTCTACAGAATAGATAAGAGGTTGGAAAGGAAATTATAGTCTTTTTGTATTAAAACAAGTGTCGCCGTTTTATCACCCACTTTATTTTTTCCCCCGTTTTAATCTACCATTTATATAAAATATGATACTTATATCTTACTTTTCTTTGGACAAGTAATTAAATGATGTTAGCAATTTTAAGACATGTTTATGGTAACGTACAATACAAAACACTTTGGTTACTAATATAAGACTAAAATAATATAAGTGTGTGTGTGTTATTTTGTTAAAGGAAGTGTTTGATCATACTTTTTTTGGCGCGCATGCCCCGCCCACATTACGGTACCAACCTCTTTTATTTATTCCGTGGGTGTCTCATTAGCGTGGTTTCCGCCTACTGGAGTAGGCAGGCGGGGAATATACCTTCGGATATAAATATAAACTG
>DVZN01001025.1:0-11036 GCA_018237365.1 Caria ino melicerta
TGTCAAATAATAACAGACAAATAATTAGCAATAAATTAAAATTGCGACTATAATTTGAGATTTAAACTATCCTATCTTCTAAGTTAGACTAAATTACGGATACATGTGAAATTTGATTGAAATTGGTTCAGTCGTTTTGGAGTTTATTGGCAACATACATCGTGACTCAAGATTTTTATATATATAAGATATTAAATACACCAAACCTTTCATTGAAACAAAATGAGACTTTAAATTTAACCCACTTAGACAAAAAAAAATCCAAAATAATTTTATACTACTTTACCTTAATTTTATACTAAAAAAAACAAAATTATATAAGTTTTAGTATAAAATTTCAAAATGTTTCAACAAATAAAGATCACAATTATTCCTTTTTATACACTTATTTGGCTGCTCTGTACTGATAGAATCTTATAAATAAGTAAAGAACTGTTACTTGTACTCGACTTCTACTCTAAGTGAAAGTTAGTGACACATAAAATATGGTTTTGCTGGCATCTGCCAGATATCACTGCCATTCTTGTTACTATGCAATTCATAAGGTAAGTTTAACCACCTTATGAAACCTGTGCAAGTAAAAATAATGGGTTATCTATACATATAATAAAAGTGTAGAAGAGTGAATCCTGTACATTGAAAATATTTTCAAAAAAATCAGTCCAGACGACTTAAAATGGGCAGTTGAACATAATTAGAGATTTTCAGAATTTTGTCTGTCTGTCTGTACCCAGGCCGCAGTTCACACCGAATCTACTGGACCGATCACAACCAATTTTGGCTGGTACATATTTTATGATCCAAGGAAGGTTATAGGATACTTTTCATCCTGTTCACTTAAGGGGTTCCCGTGGGAGAGGGCAAAAACACAAAATGTAAAATTGGCAATAATTCCAATGTTTAGTCCAATTTCATTTTTCTTTTCTTGTTTATAAGATGGGGTGAGAAGAGGTTGATGGGTGGAGGGAGTGTGGTGAGGTCGAGTGGGCAGGCTAATAAAAGATGAAATGGGTGGTTAGCGTGGTATGGAATAGAAATGGGTGGGGAATGGTGTGGGATGGTGGAGGTAGTGGAAATGGTGGTGGTGGGGATGGTGGGGAGGTTGGCCACCAGTCTCTACCACTCCCAACAAGTCCCCACCCTCCTCCATTTGTAGACAAAGTTTTCTCCTGTTTAATTTAGGGCTGGATTGCATGAGGTTGGGTGGGGTGGAGTGAAGTGAAGTCAAACGACATCAAGAGTTTGTTATTACTAAAAATGAGTACGAAGCCATGGGCAACAGCTAGTATTTAAAAAAACTATAAAAAATTATCCATAGCCTTAGACCTACCTTTATAACTTATGATTTTATTACTTGTATAGCAATATTTGATTGCAAGTAATGATTGAGATCACTGTCATAATATACAATGTTTTTTTTTTTATTGAAGAATATAGCAAATAAACTCTCGGTTTTCATGAAGGAACAACTGAGGTCTATTGACAGCATTAGTGTGACACTTTCCTACAGCTGGGGTGTACAGTTTACAGTACTGTCCAGACCTACGACAGTGACAAACTCAAATATAATGGTGGCAGAAATAGGTATAGTAGTGTCCTTACCCTAGAAGTTTTGCTACACAGCTACCAGTAGTTCAATTTCTAATAACCTATTCAACCTTTGCTTGCCTCTTTCAAACTGCCTGTCAGGAAGGCAGATGCTATATGGGGGACCTGGTACAATATTGTATAATAATACTCACTGTATCCCATGATTTCTCCGCTAGGAGATTCAGCAACTTGAAAATATTCAGGCCAATGTGCCAAGTATTGTGTATAAAATGAAAGACCGTACGTCTCCGTCAATGGATCGAGGTTTCTGAAAAGAGTTGAATTAATTATTTTATGTATAACCTATTTGTTTAGCAATTAGCCAAATAACTAATTTTATGAGCATCTTCTAGATATTTAAATACAGTTACGTACACATTATTGAATTTTAACATATCTTCGCAAGTAAAAGGTCGAATAGTAGTCATATTAATTTAATTAAAATGAATTTCAATCGATGATTTCGATTTATTTCAAACTAAAACAATAGAATTTATGTGTTGAATTAAAGAAGAGTCGAAGGCCAGACAATCGGGCCCTTCGTAGTTTGTTTAATTCCTTCAAGTGCAGAGTTTTGATTTCTAGATTTTTATCAATATTTGTATTTTTTTAAATTATATTTTAAAAAATTACACTTCACAATTGACATTTGAATTTTCATAATTTGAGTTTTGACGATTCTGTAATCTGTATTATCAACTGTCAAGTGTTGGTGAAGTGCAGTGGTGCCAGCTTAAAGTCAATATCAAAAGTCGCTAAAACTGATTCTATCAGGGGCAGATCCGGAATTTTGTTCTAAGAGAGATGCAAGAGCCCAGTAACGGACTAAAAAAAATTAAGGTACTCTAGTGTAATCAAGTTGACAGAAAAGTACCCATTGCCTAAGCCTATGACAGTTTTGATTTGTTGTACAAAAGTCGTCAGATAAGTCACTAAATAATTTTTGTCGCTAAAACTTTATTTAGGGCTAAGACAAGTTGTCATTTCAAGTGACCAAGTCGCTAAATTTGGCAACAGTGGTCCAGTGTAAAATCAAATGTCAAGTAGCTTTTTTAATTTTTACTTTCTGCTTATGTAGCTGCCATTTTTTTCAATAAGTCAATGTTCGATTTTGGAAGAAGGCTTCAATTATTCGGAATCTATCTCTCTATGTTTAGAATAGTACAAGAGCATGACGTATGGTGAGTTTTATCCATTCTCACAATTTTGAAGGCCAATATAAACTCAAGCTACGTGGACAGAGCCCGTGGAGAGTACGTGGACAGGTGAGGGCCCGATTCTTCCTCAATGCACTGGGGCCCTTGTCCACCTAGCTACACCACTGACCATAGATACTACGCATTGGTGCTGATTCTGCTGTACACCGACTAATTTTAAGTTACCATTATCTTCCTTCAACTTGCTGAAAAAGAAAGAGACGAAATGAGTTTAGTGCTGTCAAATTAGTATGCTTTAAAAATTGTATTAACATTTAGTCTATACCTCAGAATTTAGCGTTTAAAATCTTTGCAATTTTATACACGCCTACTAATTTGAGCGCGCTTAATATGTCTCGTCTTTTTATTATTATGTAGTTGAAGGGACTATACTAATAATGTAAATATAGTTAATCAAGTTCATACCAGAATTAGCGCCACAATCTATGATAAAATGCCACCAAAATGAACTATATGTAATATCTACACGGAATTTAAATAAATTCCAGTAATTAGGGTAGACTAACAGGGTTTTTAACTGTATCCATATTTTGTCTTGATTGTGCCACAACGCCCTAAAAGCAATTGAAGATGAATTTAAGTTAGTCCTCCCTGAGACAATATACTTAGTAACAAACATAAACTGCGGGCATTGTTGACTTTGGGCAAAACTACTTTATACACTGGGATAGGTCTATGACTAGTATTGAACTGCATTATGCTGATGTAAGGTATTTAAACAAAATTCTTATTTCCATGTCACTACTTTTATTTAAAATTCGTAATGAAAATAACAAAATAGCATTAAAAATATGAAATAGAATCGTAAAACACTATGTTTTAAAATACTTTCCATTGTCGGCGTTAGGTGAAACTGCATTATCATGATTAATAAGTCAATTGTTGTGTAATATTATATATTCACAGCATTTTATGTACAAATCATGTACAAGTTTAAATACTCGTGTACATCGTACATCCGAGACTTCGTAAAACGTTATATTATTGTTATTGTTTTTGATCACGAAACTAAACATTTTATATACCTAGCTTCGTCTTCGAGCATTTTGATGATCTATGAGCTTTATTGATATTAATAATTATTATTGAACATAATCTATGATTTTACTATAATTTTCCGATGACACTTTTTTTTATCTGTGAGAGACATAAACCATATAATATTTTTTATCTATATTTATGCCAAGGCAATTTTGGGATTATCGTCCTACTCGTTTTACCACATGGAAAAGGGCATATTTATTACTCTTTTGCAAGCTCAGAGCTCAAGTGGAGCGATCTATGGGCTTCTTGCAGTTTACCAACACGACAATGGCCGAATTGTCCGTAAATGATATTTTTTATTGGCTCATACATCTCAACCTGCCATGTCTTTGGTTTTAAAAATGGCGTATACAAGCTTTTTGTTTGCCGGTTTACGCTGCTAAATGAGTAGTTTTCAAGAGCCTGCTTGTGTTTGAGCGACACGTAAACGTCGTGAATATGAGAATACAGTACATGTGTAGGTACAATAATCTACACCATGAATCCGTGAACATATTTTTGTGAAGTTATGGTGAATTAGAATGGTGCTTGTGGTTTGTCAAGCTCGCACGTCGACAGGTTAACAGTTTGAAACGTAAATATCATCTAGCGAGCGTTTTGTATTTCAGATATGACAGCGTTGCAAAAGAGTAGATAATGGAGAGTTCAGAAGACGATGCGGGCGCCGCAACAAACGCTTCCCGCCGTGTATCGGCGCGGGAAAAGGACATTGATCAGATTGAGGACATTAAAGCATCTAGTAATATACAAGAATCATCAGAAGCGAGGACATCGTGTCAAACCCCCGCGATGTTGGAGGATAATTACGACGGGGACAGTGTTCCGTCTCCCTCTACTCACGATGTCAACACTAGTACAGAAGCAATTTTGGACATGATTGATGAAATCGTTGATGGTCCTGGAGCGCCGAAACGATCAAATCTTGTGTTAGAAAACAGTGAAGGCGAATCGCCTGAAACTGAAGGAACATCTAATGTTAAAGATACTAAGTCAACTGAACCTTTGGAATTAGCCAACTCTGTTCCTACCACAAGTGCCAAAGTTGAAAATCAAGGCTCTGAGATAGACAAACCAACTGTGGAAGAATCTCATAGCAAAGCATTGGCTGAGGTAAACAATAGCTCTGTGCAATTGCCACAAGCAAGTTCACCCAAGCTCGCAGATAGTGATTCAAAGGAAGAACAGACAGCAACATGTACTGAAGAACCATCAGATAGTACAATATCAAATAACCCTTCCAGTAGTATATTGTCAAGTAATACAAACTTGTTACCAAAACAGTGTGAACCTTGTGAAAGAACTGTGGATAGTGTAAGTTTATGTGATAATAGGGACAATATAATTGTAGAAAGTACTGTATCTACTTCAAGTGACAATAGTAATAGTGAAGAAAGAGATTCTAGTGTCAGTGTCTCAACACGGTCTCCCTTACGGCGACGACTGGTCCGTCCTGTACCTAGCCGACCAGATTCTACTGTGTCTTCATCTGTTGATTTAAATCAAACAATTGATACATCAAAAAGTGAGTATGTAATTAAGGATGTGTCTAGTTCATCGGATGTTGTGCCTCTAGTACATGGTAATAGTAAGCCAGAAGAGATTACAAATGTCTGTGACATTAGTATCTGCAAAGCAGAGACGTCAGTTAGTTCTCCTAAAAAAATTAAGCTTATTAGACAAAAAATCACTGCACAAACTAGTTTTGAAAATGTTGATAAGCCTCCCGTGCAGGAGGCTATTGAACACTGTCAGTCCACTTCCTCAAATATTGAAAGTGAATCGTCAGAGTGTAAAGAGCCTGTAATTAGTGTTAGTACTTCAAAAGTAGAACAAGTTCAGTGTGAAATTACTGTTGCAAAACAGGACCCACCTGAACCCGCTAGTAATTCTGAAGACTCTGTTATTGATAAATTACAAGACAATACTCATAAAAAAGATGTTAGTGATACAAGTAAACCTGTTTCTGCAACAGTTTCAAAAGAGGAAAAACCAGATGAAGATGTAAAGAAAGTGCCCCCCATAAAATTAAATTTATCTTCTACAAGCACAAGTGCATTATCAGAATCAAATGTTATAAGTAAAGAAAATGATAATAATAGTAGTATTTCTAATATAAATGAGTCTGACTCGTCAAAACAGGTTCCTAAGTTGACAATTAAATTTGGTGGTAAGACACCCGATGAAATCAAATCACACGTACCTAAATTAACTATTAAACCAATAAGGCCTCCTTCAGAGTCTGATAATGACAAAAAGGAAGATAAACCAGTAATACCATCTATATCCAAATTAAACATAAAACCAATTACAAAGCAGGCAGAGAAAGTCAATGAAAGTCATCGTAAATCAAGTAGTAGTGAAATATCCGAATCAGAATGCTCTGAAAATGATGAAAGTGCTAGTACTTCAGACCAAGCATCGACGTCAGATCAAGGACCATCAGATGTCGTTCCTAAAGTAACTATCAAACTTGGTAAACCAGGAACAACCACAGAAGGCCAATTTTACACAGAAAAGAATATACCGAAATTAACTATTAAAACTATACAGTCTAGTGAAAGTGAAGAACCACTTTCCCCTTCTAAATTAAAAATTATTATAAGTCAACCAGAAGAAAACCAACCTGAAAAAATTCCCAAACTTACAATCAAAACTGTCAACAAGCCTGATAGTCAACCTCAAAGTCCTAAACTTACTATTAAACCAATAAAGCCTGTAGAAAATGATAATAAAGAAAGTTCTGATACAGAAATGCCACAAGAGATCCCCAAAATAAAAATTGTAAATGATTCTATTATTCCAATTGACGATATAAAGGAGCCTGTGCATGTACCTAAAATAACTATAAAGCCTATTTCTAAGCCAGAAACTGAAGTATCCAGTAAAACAAAGAAATCTGCAGGTCATGAAAATTTAGAACACATACCTGTAATCACAAAGCTTAACATTAAGCCTATAGTAAAACCTGCAGATAGCGTAAATATATCTGAAAGCATTGAAGAAAAAATTCCAGTAGTCTCAAAATTAAACATTAAACCATTAATAAAACCTAAAGATAGTGAAATAGACACTGTTAAAGAAGATTTACCTAAAATAACCAAATTAAATATAAAACCAATTAAAAGTCCTGACACAAGTGCTGATAGTAAAGTCTGTGATGCTGTTAATTCTAGTAGAGAAGATACTAGTGTACCTGTTATTACAAAATTAAACATAAAACCTATAGTTAAACCTTCACAGGAAGGTGACATAAAAGAAAAGGATCATCAGTCAGAAACTAGTAATTCTAGCGATGAAAACACAGATCATATACCAATTGTAACAAAACTAAACATAAAACCACTAAACAAACCTGAAAAAATTGATTGTGGCAGTTCAATAAACACCGATGAAAGTATCCCTGTTGTTACAAAATTGAATATTAAACCTTTATTTAAACCAGATGTAAGTGCTGCCCCAGGATCACCAAAGAAAGAAATTTCTAAAGGTGCAAATGCCGTTATACCTGTTGTAACCAAACTAAACATTAAACCCGTGATAAATCCTGAAGATGAAAAACAAAAACTTATAGAAGAAACTGTAGATACATTAGTTAAGAATCCACCTTTAGTGATGAAAATTAATAGAAAAGCTGTTGATAGTTATATTAATGAAACTCAATCACACATTGAAGACAATACTGATAATAATGAACACTGTAACAATATTGATAAGACTGGTCAACCACCACCTAAACTTAATATTAAGCCTATAGTTAAGCCAATAGATACTGATAGTCCTAATGAAGTTCAATCAGAACAAAAACAAACCGAGTTGTGTGGTGCTGAAAATTTGAGTCCCAGTTCAAAGCAATCTGTACATGCCAATCTAGATATTCAAAAAGAAACAGCAGCGAAACAACAGCCTCAATTAGACACTTTAAAAGATAATTGTATAGCTAAATTAAAAGTAGAAGAAGTTAAACCTGAATGTGAGCTTACAATTACACACAATGTTGTTGCAGTTAAAAGTTCTGAAGAGCAAAATGTCCCTACTACACAATCAGATGAAATAACTGCAGTTAAATTAGACACACCTAAAGCTGATTTAGTAGTAGTGAATGACATCGGGAAGATTAATTCAAGCAGTTACAAATTAGACACTGAATTAAATGTAAAGCCAGTTAATCCAAAAGCAAAATTAAAAAATGTTGTATCGAAGCAGAATTGTACGTTATTAAAAAAATTGCTTGAAACTAAAACAGAGAAGGAACAGGATATGGTACTAGATGATAATAAGATTGATAAAGGTATAAGTTTAACAGTTAGTAATACAAAGGCTTTATCACCTCCTAAAAATTGTAGTTATAGTAATGAAATTTTAAACGATGAACACAAAAATGTTACTACTGGAAATGTTATTAACATACAAGAAACTAATGCATTTTCCCATAATAGTGTACAACATGAATTAGTGAATGAAGTGCACAGTGAGAGTAATGAGAAAATAAAAATCCCACTAGAGATAAATGTATCAGATACAACATCTCAACCAAGTTCTGACCAAGATTCACCCAGAATAATACTTAAAATAAATAAGTCTGACCATATGGCATCATCCAAAATTGTAACAGAAGAAGTTACAAAATCAGAAAAGGATGAAAAACAATCCGATAATTCTCATGAATTACCAAATGATGTAACTTATAATACTCGTAAAAAAATTCATATTGACACACCAATGCCAGTCGGGAAGAGGTTACGAAGTTCTAGGGTGTTACAAAGTGAAGAAAAACCAATGTTACAAAAACGTAATATCAATAAAAGACCATCAGCAGAAAGAAGTCCTCCACCAAAGAAAGTTCAAGAACTTTCAAAGTTAGAATCAAAACGTTTAAGACTGAGTCAAGTTTTGTCAAACAAATCATTAACAATTACTCCTGTAAGTTCCAAACCTTCTGCTCTCTTACCATCTCCTAAAAAAGAGTTGAAACAAGACGTTAAAATAAATCATTCAATCTTGAACAATGAGAATTGTTCAAAAAATGGTAGCTCAAAGTTACACAACATCCTGTCTAATTTACAAGCACAACGGTTACATGGGATGCCGTTTAATGATCTTAACCACAGAGAAAGTAATGAAAGCATAAGTCCAGATTTAAAATCAAGTACATCAACAGGCAGTACTGATTTAGAGGTTGAAAGTTCACAGTTAAATAAATCAAGGACTGATGTGGACGAGATGTTATTTCAAGACAATTCAGAATCTCGGGATTCTAATATTGCATCTGAAGAACTATCACAAGACCCGTTGGAGATTGACAGTAACAGTAGTAAGCCAGGTTCAGACTATTTAAATGATAGTCTTCACATTCCCAAGGTAGAAATGACTCCACAGCCAAGAAAACGGGGAAGGCCACGAAAGATTCCTGTTTCTGAGGGTGCTAAACCAGTTAGTCTGCCTGTACCAGCACTTGAAGAAAGACCACAAAGATCACTGCGATTATCAAGGTAATTTGTATGATTTTTTAAATACATTGCAATGTGAGTGAATGGTATTACAATACCTACACATGCATAACATAAATAGAGTGAAATTTTTAAAGACCTGGGGTGCTATTTATGAACATACAACAATGAGTTTGAAATCACCAATAAATTAAATACTTGTCAATCATGGACACTAAAAACACATATTTTTGAAATTCACACCATGTCTACCAGCAACATAAAATGTGATACGAAGTTCGTATTTAGTGTTAGAGATTAACGAGTAACTATTTTGTTCATTGGTGATTTCGAAATCATTGCTGGATGCAATGTATTTGAGGTTTAATAAAATACAGTGAGATTACTACTAATACAGTTCTGAACTTAAAAGTTTTGTATGTTTAGTGTGTGCTTAACAGAAAAGTAACTAGGTAACTATTTAACAGAAAAGTAACTATGTAAATTATGTTTAGGAACTATTTGATCACTGGCATACACACACTTATGCATTATGCCTTATTTGAGAAACATTATCTTAAAATGTGTTGTGGTTTACATACTTACAATAAATGATACATACATCCATATCTACTCACCAAGTCCCTTATGGAGTAGGCAGAGTTACGACTCCTACGTACTTGCCTAGCTTCCTTCACATTAATTAGTCTCTTCATAAATCCTATATAACGTTTCAAATAAGTATGTTGTGCAAGTTTGTACGTACCTACAAACTTAAAAGCGCTAAAAATTATACTCTTTTTATTATGTTGAATAAAGTAGATATTATTAGTAGGAATATTTAAAAATTAATTTAAAAAAAAGATAATCTTTCTGAATGAACCTTGTAATATTATACAAATTTATGTAATATTATTAAAATGAACTTATCAGATTTTTTAACTTCTGTCTTTTTCTCGAAAGCAAGGTTGCTATTTAATTAAAAAATAAATTTAATTCACAGATTAATTAAATTAAAAAGAATAACTCACAAAGTAAATTATTTAAAACATAATTTAAACAATGCACGTTAAGAAATATACGTATATACGCCTCTGTGGTAAAGAGGTGTCAGTGTCCAACTTTGACGCGAGAGGTCCTGGGTTCAATTCCTAGGTCGGGCAATTTGTTCTCCATGAGTTATTCAGTTTTTCTGAAAAACATAACAATGTCTGGGATTGGATTTGTGTCCGATTGGCGACGGACTTGCTACCCGTCACAACATGTGACCTAATATCATCGGCTAATCGTGGGTGCATACTAGTGTGTAGTATGTACCTCTGCCTACCCTTTCGAGGATATATGAGCGTGACGATATTTTTACGTAAATACGCACCTGACACAAGTATTTTTTAAATACTTAATAGGATGGTCTAAACACTTGTATAGCAAGTATTGTTTGTACTAATTACTGAAATATTTTTTTTTAATGCGGGATACTAATAACATTAGAACGTGACGTTTACATAAATAGATATTTTTTCCCTCAAAGTAATAAAAAACACATGCTATGATTTTTCCCAATAAAAATCAGAGGTCGCATCCTAAAAAAGTTTTCACTTAAAAACTTACACAAACTTCAATTCAATTCAATTTTTTGGTTATTTGGACTCCACCGAGATTACGGTGATTTTGCCAATGTTAGAGTTGAAAAAGTCACAGTATAAACTAGCTTTTGCCTTGTAATCTGTATATTAACATAGTCCTTGTATCGTCATGT
>DVZN01001026.1:0-11036 GCA_018237365.1 Caria ino melicerta
GAATGTAAGATGCGAGATTGATGAAACAGATATAAAATGCGAATGTGGATGGCTGTAGGTACCCAGGGAAACCTAGGTTTACATTTCATGACCAAATTGCATGTGTATTATCCAAGGGTGGTGTCAAGAGTCTCCAAAACCAGCGTGTATGTATGATTAGAGTAATGAATATGAAGGAAGCTAGGAAAGTATGGAGTCTTGACACTTGGCACTCAATACTCACTGTCTACACCGTAAGGGACTTGGAGTGAAGATTATATATTCAGATATACAAAATAGTGTCTAACACATATAGTGACATTAAATTGGTATATGGATCTCTACCTGGACATGTTGCTTCTGTCTTGTTAAGGATCCACTTAACTCATGCGCTAATAAGCTGCCTGGCACGGAGGCAGTTGGTACACTCTACAAAGGAGACTCAAATAGGGGGTGCCTTACTATGTCTTTTTATTTGTAATGGGAAAGAAATGGTGGACAATTAGGTATTTATGCTATAATAATCTTCATAGCTCAATACTGTGAGGCAAGATATTACATAGGTATAGATCAGGCAAGGGTTTGGAACAACATCATCATTTGACAGGTCAATAGAAAACTCGTCTGAATATCTCATTAATCAATAATTGCCGTTACATGGTGTTATGTAACTGGATAGAGACCAATGGCAGGCTATTGTCATCTGATAGACAAATACTGCCCTTATGTGGGCAGGAATACTTATGTATTCCCGTGGTACCAATTTGATTGCAACTACTCTAAACCTAGTTAACAGTAAACCTATTCCAGCCAACTACATGCTGCGCAACAGGTAGGTAGTCTATTTTCTAAAGCATAAAGAAAAATAGCTACTTTTATTTATTAGAAATGAGGGGACTTCCCCGTTGCCCCAGATCTACACCTCTAAATAAGGAGTTGATAAATACCAGCTTATAAACTGCATGGAAGATTGATTATCTATTCTACATAGGAAGATGGAACTCATCAACAGCAAGCACTGACATTAAGGTGTCAGTAATAGGTAAGGTGTTTTAGAAATCTGGATGAGTTGCTGTGAGATACTGCCACATTGTTGAATGGCAAGGTATCTGAAAGTAAGCTTATTCACCACTATAAACTGACTTGCAATGAGGCAGTTGGTCTATTATTCAAAGGAGCCCAGACCAACACACTACGGAGCCTAGTCCATAATTTTATATTTTTGAATTAAACATCAAAATTAACGTGTCATAACTTTAATTTCCTCCATAACTGAAATTACAATTCACAATAAATACAGGTAAATTCTAATCATTATATAATAAAATATATACTTTATTCATATACCTTGTAATTGCTTCTGCTAGATCACATTATCATTTATATTATGGTGCACCCACACTAATCTTATTTAACCTTCCCTATATTCATAGAAACGCTCATGAATTACAATAAAGGATTCCTACTTTATTACTTTGTGTTATGCACAATAAAACACATCCATTAACTTTATACTAAAATCAAATGAAAATATATGTGCTTGTGAAGGAAAAAGGTATTTTTTTCATATTAAATCTCTTAATTATTCCGCAATAATTAACTTCTTAACTTCACAACCTTCTAAACGTTCAACATCTATGTAAGACCAATTTGAATAACATCTATAAACACAGGTATTAAACTACTGCGGAAGTAGGTACATAGACAAGATTATTCTCAAAATCACGTCTTAGAACTAGTTTTTAAATATTTGGAATCATAGCGCGATAATTTGACTTGTCGATTTTCTTTAAATTTATTTCTTCTTGCAAATGACTAGACCTAGTTCAAAGTAACTGGAGCATAATAGCCATTCTACGGGATCGGGACCAACCACCAACAGAGGTCACTTTGGTTGAGTTGGAATAAAAATCAACCATGTGGAAATTGGTTGGTGTAAAGATTTGGAAACAACCAACTACTACTACCTTTGTCGTGAATCCAACCAAGGTGACGTGTGCGGTGGTTGGATCTGATCGTGTAGAATAGCTATAAATATTTATTCAGAAATAGTGTGGAAGCGCCATTACAGCTACAGATATGAAATTAACTGGAATATAGACCATAAAATATACAAACGATTTTTTTTGTTTAACCCTTTTTGAGGAAAAGGGAATAAATTTTTCACAACTGCGAACAAGCACACGACTCTCCTGATGGTAAGACATTTGTGGTAAACAGACACCATAGATGTATTGCGTACAGTGGCGTAGCTACGTGGACAAGGTACATAGAGAAAGAATCGTTCTCGCCCCCCTTATTTCCACAAAGTTTAAACTTATTGTCCTTCAAAATTATAGATAGAAATAAGAATTAATTACGGTGATTTCAACTTATTAATAGGCTATCCTCTCGTATGCTTAGGTTTAGAGAGCCCCTTAAGCTCCAGGCCTCCGGTGGATAACACCACCCGACCCCACGGTCGCTACGCCACTAAATAAATATGTCACTGTCCTGTAGCCGGAATAATATAAAGTGCAAGTCTATCAGCGACCCTAACTTCCAGACCGGAACAAGTGCTAAACACTTTCATGGCGGCAAGAATAAGGAAGGCAGATTTTTATTGCTCGTAAATACGGGGCAACTGAAGCTCTGTTTTCTCATACGAAAAAATACCATACTCTCATTTTCGATAACATTAAAATTATTTTCTATAACATTTAAATGTTACTTTCTTAATAATATGTAAACAACCGCTTTTCAACTTCTCAATACAAGGCCTTCAAATGCATGTTAGTACCATCCACGAATACAGACGTTTTTTCCACTATATCACTATCACTGTAACATTGAATAAACGGTACTTAGCACACACTTAACACACTTTTGATGGGACATCAAAAATTGAGTAAGTATTTACTGTGTGGTTATCGTTTACTAAATGTAACCATGATAGTAGCTAAGCAGTGGCTTTGGTTAAGTAAGGCGTCATCGTGGAAGATAGGACTAGTTACAATATTGCTAATCTAGTCACACATATCCAAATCAAAAATATTTTTAGACAAGGCAATGGTACAAGCACAAGCTACAAGCTTCTCTATTTATATTACTTGAATAAAGATATTGCTTTTTAGTCAACTTTATTTGGTCAGCTTTTCCGCAAGACAAAAACTCATGTCAATTATTTACAAAATTTTGCAATTATTCACGACTTAAAGCATAAACACAGCTATTAATATGGAAATACCAGTTAATAGCATATTAGAAATATACTAAAAACGAAAAATTTTACGGCGCCTGTGGTATATTATTTATTTTGTTTTTAGTATTTTTCCTAAAAGTGGAGGTTACGCTTTAGACACTCACAAGAAGATAATCACATAGTATTGTGATCGCTTTGAAATCATCCGTAAAGATCGTGCGTAGTGGACAGAAAAAAAGCAATTAGACTCTACTCGACTCTAGAGTTCGACACTCAGTCGTTAAGGGTATTCTGATTTCACATGTTGAATGTGTCATTTAGTAAAATATTTTTCTAATAAATAAAACAAAGATACCAGTTCTTGGAACCAATCCAGCCTATCACACCTTGCAATAATCCCTTCGAAAAGCCCACCAACCAGTAAGCCATCAGTAGAAATCAACGTATCTACATCTCAGTTGATCGACTAGCCGATAAGCACAGGTTCGTAGATCTTCTACTAACAAAATAAAGGCCTTCTCTTTAGTTGTAATGGTCTTCCGCAAAGTAACGCCAGATTCAATAAAATAATTAAAATGAACTTGAAGTAAAATAATAATATGTATAACATGTACCTATATTTTAATCTAATCGATTTTTGTTAGACAAGTTTTTGGTCAGAATTTATAAAAAGGAATACAGTGCTAACTTGACAGAAGTAGTTACAATATCAGTGTATGGAATATTTGACTGCTTGAATACTCCAGTTCGATTAATTGTGCATTTACACAATAATAAATTAATTACATATTATAAAGAAATCTCATAGACTTTTTTTACACAGCCTCATAAACCTACCTTCCTATATTATGTTAACTACGCTACAGACGTTCTAAAAAATGTTTACTTTAGTTTTACACCAATAACTAACTTTTTTTCTAGTAGATAATTCAATAGAAAGATGGTTACCTCAATGAAAACAAAAACGAGATGTCACTATAAGAGGCGGTTGGAGAAAACTAAACGTATTAAAAAAAAACTAATTACAATATTAAGACTTTTTTGTCATTTACACGAGTATAGCGCATATGTTATATTTAAATAAATGGAGTTTTAAAGAGAAACCAAATAGATAGCAGTAGAGAATTAAGAAGATAATTTCTAGTGATAAAGCAATATTTAATAGATTTTTGGAGTTGGTTTTACGCAGCTTGCTAAACCGGAAGCAATTTTTACATAATGCAAGTGTTATAACATAAAAGTACATTTCAAAAATGTCTAACACAAATGAATATGCTGATGTTTTGTATTGAGCTATTCTGACTATAAAGAGCGATGACGAAATTTCATAACCGAGGGTTGCATATTGCCACACTTAATACAAATAATTTACGGGCAACACCAAAATTAGTACGAGTAATGATAGTCGTCGTAAAATGGATCTGCACATAAATAAAATATATTACAAAATTCAATTATTGTAATTATTGTATTGTAATGTAATAATTGTTTATTACAATAATCTAAAAAATGGACCCGATTATGCTGTACACAGACTATTTTTAAGTTATCGCTATCTACCCTCAACTCACTAAAAAAGAAAAAGACAAGGCGATTTTAGTATGTATCAAATTAGTATGCTTTAAAAATTGTATTCACGTTATGACTATAGCCCAGGATACAACGTTTAAAATCTTTGTATGTTTGTACATAATTTCTAATCTCATATTGCTAAAATATGTCCCATCTATTTTTATTATTACTTGAAAGGATATAGCAATAACTTAAAATTAGTTTAGAAAACGCCCAGCAGGAACTTAAAGTGACCGTCACAGAGAATACTGAGACAAAACTAAAAATAAGATTTATTGCTTTCAAATTGCGTTTCCTGCTTTAATGATGTAAGGAAGTATACTACTAAATAAGATTGTAGCATGTTTTAAAAAAAAGTGGTACCTGCACACGAATATTTCTGTTGGCACAAAGATTCACTGGTGGAGAATTCCGAAAGGCATTAAGTTCGCCTTTTTAACAAACTTATTTGTTTGGTGTACAATAAAGTTAAATAAATAAAACATAAAAAAATATATATTAGTTTCTCAATTTAAAATTTGTTAAGAAATTTGAACTCTAGCATATATTGTGTTAATGACATTAAGTTTGTTCTACACTTTCCTTCGTCGGCACTTGGTAAAACTGTATTGTCATAATTAATAACACATATGTGTTGAATTGAAAATTGTAAATTTTATAATGCGGTGGCCCTGAAGATGCTTTGATTAGCGAAACCGGTAGGCCAATAAAATGATAATAAAATAATATTGTGAATGTGTACAAGTGAACTTTTAATAATGACAACAAGATGTTTAATTTATTTGGGTAGGTACGATTAGTTTATGCATTTACATTGATTCAACTATCTCGCTTTTGCTTATTAATTATTTAGGTATCTCAAAGTATTCATTTTAGCGGTATAGATAAATAGTAGCCATTTTTATAACATTATTATTACATTAATAGCCATAGCCATTTTTATTACATTAACTCATTAACGCAGAATATGATTAGACGTGATGCCATACCCTCTTAAAAATAAGTCCAGTGCTATAAAAATTTGTTACCTACTATAACTTCTAAACTAGGTTCTTAAAATAGCATTACAAATAGATTTGGATTTCTTTTTGTTTCTTAAATATTATTAATCATTAAAATACTGTTCTAATAAATAAAATTATAGTTAAATGACTATACTGCTGACATTAAAATAAGGAACTATATAACGAGATAAATATTTTAAACTAATCTTAAAGTCAATGAAAGATAGTTTAAACAGCTTAAAATAAAAATATAATACAATTTAACTTACAGCAATGTAGAAATGAATTATTGTTAAAATGTTGACTACTCATTTTGTAGATGTATCACTTTCGAAGCATTTTCTGAATCATCTCAAGTTCAACTGACATCTGAGACATCGACGTTGATAGGATAGCAAAATTAAAAAACGAGAAAGCGACTAAAACATTTATACGACGATTCCATAAGATAGAAAAAGAAACAATTATACAAATTAAAAAAATATTTTTGAATTATATCAATATTAATTTTAAATTTTGATATTAATATAATTTAATTTAAAAGATCTTTATGCAGATAATATTTTATGACTTTATCCCCAATTTTTTTAGGTTAAAATAATGCATTAAATATTTGCATAGAATTAAACTTTACTTAAAATTATACTGGTTACCATGCGTCATAACGTTTATCTAAGTAAAAAAGGAATAGTCAAATAACGCATAATATTTCATCTTCAAATCTTTTAAAAACGAGGTGTTTTCAGTTAAGCATGTGGAGTTCTTTTGAACTATACTGCCTGTACTTATTTATGTACAGCTTGTTCAAAGAGTAGAAATTAAAAAGTAAAAAAATATGAAGAAATGTCACTTTTTAAGACTTTCATAAGGAAACCACTGCCATATTTAATATCTATTCTTTTTGTACAGACTGTAGATAATTTATTACGAAAATAGTGTCTTAAATGTATATTTTAGAAAAAAAAAATTTGAACCAATAACATCAATTTAAATAAAATATGTAATGCATTCTGTTAGTATGCGTGAAAAAACCAACACTTGAAACATTATTTAACCAGTGATTTGAATTAATTTTGCAAGTATAAGATTTTTTTACGTAAGCGTATGGTATCATTTACTTACATTTTAACTATACTGCTTATGTTTAGCGTCATAACAAATATAAGTTAAGAAATAAATAAATGACGCATAATATAAAGAGTGATTTAAGTATAAGTAAGGCATTTTTACTTAAACCGTGGCATCACTTACTCAAATTTAAACTTTGCGCTGCTTAATATGATATGCGTCATAACGTTGATTTGCGTAAAAATGAATTAACGTGACGCACAGTAGAAGCAAGGATACTAATTAAATTACTATTTATGTATACGAGGGATTTACTTGAACTTGTGGTATCACTTACTCAATTTTTACTTATCAATATAAAAACTACCTACAATTACAGGTAAGTTATCTAAGTGCATATTCATGAATGTTTTGTATAGATATATTACAAGATATTGGATTAGGCATTGAATTGCTATTATTCCCAGATCAATATGAGGAAAGATTTATATTAATGAGACTGTTTAATGCTTATCCAATTAAATAGGCGTACACACTATTAACTCGATCAACGAGGCGGTAAAATGAATTGTAAGGTTCTGTGATGCTTATAAGAACTTGCAAATCTCATGTATAAATGTGTTACGAGAACGCATGTTACAGGAACCTAATAATACATGCTAAAATGTTTAAATCTCAAATCAAAAATCTTTAAATACTACATTACATATAAACCTTATTGCAAAATGTTTGTATAATCGACATGTTGAAAGAAATGGCCTTATAATCGAATACTTATTTTGAACCTTATGGTATTGTATTTAAGTTTAATTTATCTCACTATATGCACGCCCTGTGCACGCGGGGTAGTGGGCGCTATTCGTCTACTTCTTGCGTTTCTTGCGCCGGCCTCGATGGAGAATGCGCCCGCGCTGGTTCGTCGTCTTTCTCTTTCTTTTGAACACATCTGAAAGAGATAGTTAGTTTATAGTCAAAAGGAAATCTCTTTATGTTTAAATCTCCATATGAAATGTATGAAAATAATCTATCTATACTTAAAAAACGCTTTGTTCTGAATGACTAGATTAACGCTTAGCTTAAACCGCTAAACCTGAACTTGGAGCTGAGAACTTTAGGCATTCGATAGGATTTTATGAACTTCTGTCCCTAAAAGTGTAAAAAAACGGGGGCAAATTTTGTATGGGACAACGTAATTCTCGTAAACGTACTCGCTGCTCGCCCCCGCACCGCAGTAGCGCCCACCTGTATATGTCGTCGGTGGGCTGCAGCGTCCCGTGGTGCAGCAGCAGGCGGCGGCCGGCGGGCGGCGCGGGCGGGGCCCACCAGGCCACGACGCGGCCCACGACGGGCACCCGCCGCAGCAGCGTCTCCTGCTCCGACCGCAGCTCCGCCTCCGCCGCCTCGATACCTGCACCACACCAAACCGTCACTTATACGTATCCACTCGTAGTTGCCACGTATACAGTGTCGGTAACTTTGACTCTCACTGTCAATTTACCGGCACTAGGGGATACCCGATTTAGTACAAGCGGGTATCCCCTAGCGTTGGCTGGCTACTCTATGACATTGTGCCTGATGGTCTATGCAATTATTACTAAAATGGTTTACGTTAGACTGGCTGTTGTAGTGGCGACTCTTCGCAATTAAAACCTATAACGGCGGCTCAGACCGGTTGTTATCATGGCGGCCGGGCACGTCGCCTAGTCATGCGTATAATAAAATAAACTATAAAAAAATGAAAAAAATCTGTAAAGTCCGATTCAAGCACTACTTACCGGAACCTTTATCTATAAAAACATGATTGAAGCCGTGGGCAACAATAAATATATTTAGTTAAAATAATCATTTTTTGCTATTTTGAAGTAAAAACCTCTATAACGGTGTTGTGCGCTTTTTGTGGCGGATAAAAAATGTTAAATTCGCCTCAGAACACGTGGCCTGATCGATGATTCGTAAGAGGGAGGGAGAATAGACCGCCGGTAATATAAATTGTCACGTATGTGTATCATATCGCAATAAATGAATATTGTATGTATGTATAAATGATAGTATTTTTATACTGATAATTCAAGCAATTTATGCAAAATTATTTCCTAAAAAAATATCAAAAATGCACAACATTAATATGTAAGTTTTCACTTCTGCCGGCACTCCCGATGTGCAACCCGTTTTCTTGTAATATAATGGATTTAGCAATCTTTGCACGGATAAATATCTTTCGAAGGAGATGTTCCAAAACAATATAGAGTCTCGGCCAGGTCTATGTACACTATTCTAGAAAATGTATAAATATACGTGGAACACCTTAAAATATCTATTTATTTTAAAATACCTTTTTTTTAGTGTCTCATGATAAAAATCACAGACATAATTACAACCCTAAATAAATAGCATCATGGCGATAAGTCGTAACTTTGACGCAGTGTCAACTGTGGCTGAGACTAGCATGTGTCAATTCGTTTGTTAAATAACGAATTGACAGATGCTACTCGTGAAATAGGCACAGATCGCACAGAGAATATCGATAACAAGAAAATCGATCTTTCTCGATCGCTGAACATGATGTGAAAGGTTTGGTTCTTATTGATTAGTAAACATTTAAATAATTGGTGATTTCTGTATAATATGCATAACAGTGAAATCATTATTGAAATTATGGCATTAAACTTCAGGAAAAACAATGTATACTGAATTATTTCAAAATCGATTCCTTAGTAGTGAATAAAAATCGATTTCAAAATTCGACATATTTTAAAATGAATGGTCACCTTATTTCATTTTCTTTTAAACCATAGAGTAACTAAATGAATATCGCCATGATGCAATTTGTATTGCGAGAACAAAAAAATATTTTTATAAATTAATGAACAACGAAATTATAAATCAAATAAAAAATATGTACATTTTTATCGAGTTTCGCAGATTTTTTTAAGGTGGTATACATAGACCTGGCTGGAATTGAAAATCTCCTTTTAACTATCTTTTAATCAAGTGCAGAAAAACTAACCTTTTTTCAATACTTCAGTCATGTCTGTGAGTGCTTTGGAGTTTTCCTCGACGTCCTTTCCAGCGGAGACCACCAGATCCAACAGCTCTTCCACATCAGTGTCCTCCGTCACCATGCCAAACCTTTGGATCCAAAAAACAAAATTCGAAATTTTTTAAAAACCCACGACGGTTAATATGTGATTGAAAAAAGATAAAATAATTTAAAAACCCCGACTTAAATTATTTATGTGACGAGAGATAATTTAAAAGCATTCATATAAGTTGAATAGATTTCTCACAGAGTCGCACATATGAACAACAGAGTATTCGTTTTAATAGCAATTCCCTAGAGAGAATAACTGATGATGATGATGATGAAAGAATGAATAAAATATAATTGAACGACGAGAGCCGTCTGTTTGTTTGAGTCTTTATACTATGTAATACTATCTCGTCCACAAACCTGACACAAGCCATTCCATCGTCCCCATCCCCGCAGGAGAAAGCGCCATCTGTAGCCCGCAACGTGTCCACGAGCTGACGGTTGAGGTTGTTCAACTCCTCCGGCGGCGCCTCCTCCCACCCTGGCGGGACGTATCTAACACCTCCGAGGCCTGGGAAATACAACAGCGGTTACCGTTTCACTCGTATCATCAACTGAGACCTTTCCATACCGTGTTAAGTTTGGTACCATAATTTCATGTTCAAGCCTCGAGGATGTTTTTAAGAAACGAAACTAGTTGGCAAAGAAATATTATAATATAATAACAACAAACAAAGACAACCTTATCACAATTTTTTTCACGGATTTCCTGATGGTAAGAAATTCACTAAAGGTGGTCATGGTGCGTTGCCAACCTGAGGCCGGGATGTTAGGCCTAGTGCGAAACCGGAACACGTCAACGACAAGCACTGACACTATATAATAAAGCTGAAGAGTTTGTTTGTTTGAATGATAATATTAAGACTGTTAGTCAAATAGCTCAAGTCTTGAGGGAAGAGGAGCCATGGGCGGAGCGACGCTGTTTTGTAAATTGTGATGTATAAATTGTAATCGGATCATCAGGATCCGTGTAAATTGTTATCGGATCATCAGGACCCGTGTGAATTGTAATCGGAACATCAGTATCCGTCAAAGTATGACGCACACGAAATTAACAATTACAACAATGCCGCCTTTGTGGTCGAGCGTATTGCTATCCGACTGACGCACGTGCAACTTCACCGCCTAGTGTTCGTCAGTG
>DVZN01001027.1:0-11028 GCA_018237365.1 Caria ino melicerta
TAGTACCTTGGCTAATCGTGGGTGTTCTAGTATATCCACTGGACTTACGAGTCGTGGAGATACTAGCACACATCTGCCTACCATTTCAGGGATAATAGGCGCGAAGGTACCTTTTTCAAAATAAAACAAAATGTGAGATTAGAGAAGCTTCTCGGCTTATATTACAAAGGAAACGTATCGAATAACGTTTATTGTCGAAAATTACGAGTGTCGTTTTATTTGTGTAACATGTTATTTACCTGTATTGATTGGTCCACGTCTTCTTTAAGGAAGATCTCCTCTGTCATTTGGTAATCTGAAAAAAAAACTCTTTAAGAGTGTCTAATAAATAATGCAAGTATTTAAGTCTTGAGGCAGTGAGATTGTCTTGAGGATGTATGGCGTGGGGGTTATTTATCGGAATAACATTGACAATTTTCATACTTTCACACTATTTTCGCTTTTTCACGCTCCATGCGTTTTTTCGCGATACAAATGTTAGTTTGAGTATTAAATATATTATATATCTCTGAAATTTATTAAGATACGAAAATTCCAAAAAACTTAACATTTTGTATTTATTTTCTTATTTAACTAGTGAAGTGAAATAAAGAGATGAAATTTGATGTTAATAAATCCAGTGTATATTTTAATGATATTGGAAGGCAATCAAGCAGATGGTTTTCTTGATGGTAAAAAGTTCACGCCGTCTGTAGATGTTAAAAGTGAGAATGGGAGTTTGTCAATAATCAAAGGCCTCGTACGAAAAAGGTTTACCGGCTATATTGCCCTCCAAACCGGAATACGTCAACGGCAAGCATTGACGTTACGACGGCAGGAGTAGGTAAGACGGTGATACCAGTCCGGGCGAGCCGCCAAGAAACTCTGCTGCCTAGTCAGATGTCACGGTGCCGGCGACGGCGAGCCTACGACATGTTCTGATTCGCATGAGGCTTAACGTTTCGGCCTCGAGTTATTGCTCCATTAATACCTTCGGTGCGTATAAAGCGTAGGCGGTGTGAATTTCTTACAATCAGAACCAGAACACGAAATATTTTTTTTACATTGTTCAATACAATCGGTGCTCGTGACGGGTCGACAAAATCATAGGCGGCCACACACTGAGAAGGTTCGGCATCGGGGAGTAGAGCGGCGTACCGTGTCCGTGCGTGTCGGGCGAGGCGGCGGCGCGGCGCGCGCGGTCTGCGGCGTCGCGCGCATGCGCCAGCTCGCGGCGCAGCTGCGCCCGCTCGCGCGCCAGCGGCGGCAGCGCGCCCAGCAACGCGCCCAGCGCCGCCTGCAGCGCGCCCGCCGCGCCCGCAAGTCGCAGCGCCAGCGCCGCGCCTCCTGCGCCCAACCCTGCGGCACACCACGCGTCTCACTCAACCGTACACAACTGATTATGTACATTATACAGGTTCAATTAAAAGTATCTATATATAACAAAAATAATAAGGCATTGGTAATGAGTAGAAAAAAATCCATGAAGATTCGCATTTTAGGCGAGGCGATGAGGTGTCAGGTGCGCCACGAATTTCGTAAAATATTTTTTTTATTCACATAATGTAAAAGATAATTTTGATATTTTTATTGACAAAATAAAGATACGTATTTATTGAAATAAGAATTAATGCTAAGCAGATAAAAGCAGCCTCTATAATAATATGACATGTTTAATTAAAAAATTTAAAATAAAATTAGTTATTGTAAATTGACCATGACAGATAAAAACGCAATATTGTTCACTATTTTGACTATAATGGGTATGGTATACGGCGAAGCGCCTCTCGAGAACAACACAATCAGTAACAAACACACACTACAATCCCCAACCCGTCTTTCCAGCATATTGACTGCAGGCAAAACCCCCCACACTGTGGGAGGTCTACGCCCAACAGTAGATTGTTAACAGGCTGACGAATGAATGGAATGTTTTATTATTACCAGATAACATGAAAAAGTTAAGTACTCATAACGGCATTGGTCAAAAATAACTCACCGAGGTCGGAGAAGGCATCGACGTCAGGTTCGGGTACGGGGCCCTCGGGCTCGGGTGCCACCCCACCCTCGGGCGCCGCCCCCGCCGCCGCCTCCGGGTCCTCCGCCTCGGGGGACAGCGGGGAGTCTGGACAATATATAGTAGTACGTGTAGTGATAATAACAATGTACATTTACTTCGATCACCTACGAATTGTCACAAGGTTATAGAAACAACATTAAAAGATCAAAGTTTTACAAATTTTATTATTAAAATTCTACATTAAAATATACTACTAATATTATAAATGCAAAAGTTTGTATGTTTGTTTGTTTGTTACGCCTTCACGCAAAAACTGCTGAACCGTTTCATGAAATTTGGCACACATATAAACGGTAACTTTGATTAACACATAGGATAGTTTTTATCCCCAAAATGTTTGGATGGCATGGGATGATTTTATGTTTTTTACATTAAGCAGCGACCAAATGTGGTACATGTAAAAATGATTGCATAAATAGATATTCGAAATACAAATAGTGTATCTTGCTTGGGATACTCTTTAACTGGATAAAATGTTCCTGTGTCATCAATGGGGCAGATATCTGCCGTTCGAGCAATGTGCTCTTTGCCAATTTAGCTGACTGACCTAGCTTATCTATGTCGGTCACCTTGATAGGTCTACGTATCTCCTCCTTTCTGATTCCATCGAGTGGGGAAATACCGATCATAACCCTCTCCATAGTTCGCCGGGTGACCCCAAGCTTACTTGAGAAGCCCACAGGTAGAGATCACGTCTTGGCACCGTAGATAATCATAAAACGCATTTAAATTTTAAGTCCTGCAGCTATTTATCCCTGCATCCAAAATGTATCAGTTGGGAAACAACCCTTATTATTAAATCTCGCAATCACGCAGGCAACGTCGAGGGTAATAATTCACTGCTAAAACCGTATAGTAAGGATAGATAGTCTATGATCTAAGGCTAGAAGTATGTGAAATGTTCCATCCCAATGTTTTGTATCGCACCTAGTAATTTCCTACCTTTTGTAATTCAGATCGACATGTTAGGACCTGATCTGGCCTGAAGCATAGACTGCCTTACCAGTGTGACTGGGCTCGGACTAAGCCGTTCGGTCGTGTTGCAGTTTCCTGAAGAGGTCGCAGGCACGTCTTCATGAGGATCATAACGCCTCCGACACGTATGTATGTGTGTACCCTCACCGGTGCGGGAGCTGGGCGCGCGGGGCTGGCGGGGGCGGGAGCAGCGGTCGCAGGTGCCGCGGGCCCGCGCCGCCACCACGTCAGCCTCCGACACCGACATGGCCGCGCTTATCGCCTCCGTCAGCTGGTTGGCTGGAAATGTACCCCACAATATTTATTAAATGAGGACGACGACTCACGATATCAAAAAGAACCACTGTAGTATAGAACAACTCAAATAAGAGTAGATTGGGAAGGGTTAGAGTAGGCCTTCGTGTTGCAAAGACACGCCAACGCCCAATAAATGGTTTCATATCACCGTCAACATTATACGTCTAATCAATACAATAAGAAGCAACAAGCTGTGATAAGAGTCCGGCACTGGTCTACTAGACAGTCATTATCTTCCTATATTAACATTTTTAATACACTGTTTTATGTGCCCTAACCGGGTCAAGCCACTGAGACGAACACTTATGTTTGTCGTAAAAGCTTCACCAGTTTTCATCGCAGATAACAATTCAATTGCAATGCTATGCATGCGCAGTACCCACTAAATAATTGGGTGCCACACGAACTTTTTCATTTTTCCAATCTGATGCAAGGGCTTTTATGTTGTTTTAATACTAACTCTAAATCGCAACAAGCTCAGTCATAGATTAAATTTGAGCAGTTTCTAATATCACATTCAAATCTTCATTACCGACAGTGGTTACCAGCCGGCCGCGAAATCCGTTCTTCAACTCAATATTTCCAAATTTAGAACGACTAAACGAATAGTGAACCGTGTAGAATCCGCGTTTTTTAATTCTCGCGTTTTATTTTTAATTTCGTATCGTTCATCTCATTCCACTTAGAATTGTCTTTGGTCATAGTCGCGAACTTGGTGTCAGCTTTTTAACTAGAAACATTGTTCCTTATTCAACGGAGAAATGTCGTCCGTTGTGCGCTAGAGGGCGCATCGAACAGATGCTGTCTCGCTGTCTCGCGAGCCGGTAGCACAAACGCGCACGCGCACCCTTCTCGTTTTCGTACATCGTATTTTCGCTGTCTCTTCACCATTCACCGCTAGTGCACCGTAAGCTGTATCATCATCAGAAAGGAACAGTTGTCGGTAAGTGATTTAGACCATTTATCTATTTCAAGTGTCAACCCAAAAAAATACAGTCCAACAGCCCTTTACTGCGCATATCGCGTCGCCCACAGACCGTGTTATGCAAATAGTAATGAATCCGTACACGTCCGATTTTTATAAAATCTCTCATTTCATAGGTAAAGAAATCTTATGATATATGTAAGTAGGTTTACGTCTTGACTCACCTTGCGCCTGCGCTACCAGTAGCAACTGATGGATGTCCGGCGACTGCTCCGTCTCGCAGTTGTTGTAGTTACCTGCGCAAATACATCGAACCATACAGTTAACACTGTCACAGTACTTATATAGATACACTTAGCGGTAAAGCAATATTCGATGCTACTGCAATGACTGCACGACGTAACACATCGTGACGTTTGAGCAAAATCCTAAAATTAAAAGTGTTAGCTTATGCTCCAGATTGGTGCGCTTTTATGAGCTGGAATGTGAAGATTATACGCGTTGTACAGCTTATGCAAAAAGTATTTTAACAGTTAATAAAATAATTACATACAAAATTTAAAACCAGTATTAAAATATTTAAAAAGTTAAATAGGTATATAGTTTTTTATCGCTATAACGGAAGATCGGGTATAACAGCGTGCTCTGGGGCAGGTCTACGTCCAGCAGTAGATTGCAATAGGCTGATGTAATATGATATAGTGATTTAACAAATGATTTCATCATTACAATTATATATGTACGACCGCAGTTTCATCACTTTATGAAATATATGATTTATCAAATATAGTTCCAGATAATACTTAAAAGAATCACAGTGGTAAATGGGTAGTGGCTGGTATATTTTGAATTAAATAATAACTTTCATATTAATTTCAATGCAGTAAACAATTAAATTTGTAGTTATAAAACCTATATAAGACAAATGGTAATGCGATAGTTGAGTCGGCAGTCGGTTGTGGTATATGACGGTTACCTAGTTGTCCAAGGGTCTCGGCGACGGCGATCTCGGCCATGTGGTCGAAGCTGCCGCGCGGGAGGCCCAGCAGCTCGGCCGCCACGGCCGCCTTGGCGCGGATGGCCTGGTTGATGCCCTCGTCCAGCCGCCGCAGCCGCTCTGCAACATGCGCAGTGTTTTTAATAACAGGAGGAGGCAAACGATCAAGTAGGTCACCTGATGGTAAGTAATTACTACCGCCCACGAACAACTGCAATACCAGAGGCATCACAATTGCGTTGCCGACCTTTTAAAAACCCGGCCCTAATGGGGAAGGAGGAAAAATGGGTCTCCGGAGATCTCACAGACCAGACGAAAGCATCGAGCTGCTACTTCACGCTGGTCTTATGTAAGAGAGTGTACGTTCCCCGGGCGTGCCAGCCCAAACGGCTACATACAATAATGTGTACATAGCGTGACACTACCGTAGTTGACTGATTGCACTACAGGAATTATTAAGTTACCCAAGCGACTAAATAAATCCAATAGCGGGCGATGGGGTCGTCACATCCTGACGTCGGGGCCGCTGAGGCTGCGGGGCTCGTGTCGGGCGTGCGGGAGCAGGGGGCCAGCGTGTACCTGTGCTGGAGTAGGCGGGCACGGCGGTGAGCACGGCGGAGGGCGGGGCCCGCACGGTGACGGCGGCGCTGGACTCGAGCGCGGCCCCGGGCTCGGCGCCGACCACGTGCGTGCTGATACGACCCACCGTTGATCGTCGTCTGTAACGCGCAAAATCGATTACATCCTTCGCATTGCATTCTATGCAAAATTTCTCTCTTTGGTCCTTCGAGCCGAAATTCATACAATGTCTTATGAATAACACTCTAAGACCGTGTAGATAACTTATCATCATTTATTAAGTTAGACATCTAGAGCTCGTAAAGAGCATAATAATATACTAGGTAGATTTTAATAAATATATCATGTCAGTCAGTCAAAATATGTACTAATAACATATAAATTACAACTTACCTCAGTTTTTCTTCTGGCTTTTCCTCGTCAGTTCTCTCATTCTCTTCATCTTTTTTCTCCTTCTCCTCTAGCTCTTCCTTGTCTCCCTCCGGTTCGGTTTCTATCTCCTTCTCTCTCTCCTCTAGAACGTCGCTCGCCGCAGATTTCTCCGATGCATCAGATGGGTTGCGCGATACGTTAGTACCTACAAATCATCAAAACCTTTATTTCACTTTATGACATCATTTTGATCAGAAGTATAACTCTACTAACAAGTTTTTTTTTAATAAGTATAATCACCCTATAGTATTTTTTTCCGTGATATTAGTGTTATTAATTTATATTCATACTTCAGAAACTGTACTTAATAACCGTCATGTATATGTTATACCATTTCCCACTTTCTCCAAACTCCACAATTAATCCTTTGTGTTATAAGTGATTATTGTTTTATAGTAGAATATCAATTAGATATCGCAGAGTTGAAGACCACCACACGTCCAAATGGTGTAGTTTTTATAACGTTGGAAGACAAACAAGTAGACAGGCTCCTGTAGTCACCAAAGGCCAACCTAAGGCCGGGATGTTAGGCATCGTGGAAAATTTATTTTACCGGCTTCTAGAGTATTTCTTTTTTCCTGTGCAAATGTCTATTATTTTCTTTTATTATATCGTAAGCTGTTAAGTACCTAATATTATTATCTTATAATTGATAATAGAGCGTAAACTTCGCCAACAAACTGCCTAGCAGTTTGGCGCATCACTTAATGTATACATTAATAAAGAAAAAAAAATAAACAAAAAACAAAGTGTTCAAGTACGAACACATCAACGGCAAGCACTGACGTTATGGCAACTCTTTCATACTGAAAGGTCTTGATGTTAGTGAAAGTAAATCTATGCCCGTCTCTTACGAGTGACTCGGCAGGTAGGCATTAGGGTCTATTTTACAAAGGAGTTTGAACATAATAAAAAGATATAAGTCATGCGGCTCACCGTGGTGATCGGAGTGCGGCTGCGGTATGACGGGCTTGGTCTCGGCCAGCCGCGTCTCTTGGATGTGCTTCACCCATCTGCAACACCAACAATTAAATCTAAACATTTTTTTTTTGTTAAATTACACAAATTTATCTAAGCCCAAAGCATACAATTTATCTGCCTCGGAAAGCTGCAGATATCAGATGCCATCCTGTTATAGGTTTCAGTCAGAGAAGCGATTTATTTGCCTGAAAGTAATATTAAAAAGTAAATATTTGCTGACGACATATTGACTTTGTTACGACACTATCACAATGCCAGAATCATTCCAATACTAGCAGAAAATACTTTCCATTCTTAATGGTGCGTCGAGACATATTGGGCTCGCGATGAATTTGGACACGCCTAGAGTCATGTTTAAGGAACACATCATTCCCGTACCATCGGTGTTGGCCCTTGAAGTTGTCCGGGAATTTGTTTACCTATCTAGCGATTTAATAATGACCTGATTTGACCATTTCTAATTGCTGGCACTTAACACGAAAAAAGTTATTGGAGCTCAAGATGAACATTAGTTTTAAATATACATGTTAAATATATAATGTACTTTATGAAAAAAATAGAGATCAATAATACTATAACTTTGTAAAATATACATACATACATATATTCACGCCAAGTCCCTTACGGACTAGGCAGATAGTATCAAATGCCAAATGTCACGACACCTAAATACTTGTCTAGCTTCCTCCACATTCATTACTCCCTTCATACATACACGTCGGTTTCGGAGACTTTTGATACGACCTTCGGATAATACACGGGTATGTCAACCTAGGTCTCCCCGGGTACCTACAACCATCCATTTTCACATTGTATATCTGTTTAGTCAGTCAATCTTGCATCATCCATTCTTTCTGCATGTCCGAACCATCGGAGTATGCCCTTTCGCATTTTTACACCGACACTTTCTTTCAATCCCACTTTTTCTCATATTTCGCTATAGCGAATTCGTTCCGCGAGCCTTACTCCACAAATTTTCCGAAGCGCACGCATTTCGACCGCATTAACCTACTTTCATGCTTCTTCTGACATACCCAGCTCTCACTTCCATAAAGTAACGTTGGAACAAATATAAGTTATCAAAAATATATGTTATCAATAATATTTTACGAGGTATACTATAATAAATGGTAAATAGAGTTGCCTTGTCTATTTTCATTGGTAAATAAAAATCATCATAACTTATACATAATTAGAAATTACCTTAGTGATAACCGATTTTCGCCTTTAAAATTATGTTTTATATACGACCTGCCCCGGCTTCGTACGGGTGCAAAACTGATAGTAAATATACAACAGAATGTCTCTCACAGACATCACATTAGAAACCTCTATAATTATCAGTGTTTCTCTATTAATTTATGCATGTATTATACATATAAAAACTCCTCTTGAATCACTCTATGTATTTGAAATCACGTCTAAATCCGGTACGTAGTTTTAAATATCTAAGCATACATAGGGGCATAGGGACAGAGAAAGCGACTTTGTTTTATACTATGTAGTGATGTTGACTTAGTTAATTATTTATTTATTTAAATTTAATGCACATACAAGTACAAAGGTAAAACTTAATGCCTAATAGCATTCTAAACCAGCCTACCTCAAGCATTATGAAAGGTTGATTACAACGGGGGTGTACTGTTTTATTAGTTAATGGTGTACTCACGTGGCGTACTCGGCGTTGGTGTTGGCGGAGAGCTCGTGCATCTGGATGCCGTTGATGTTCATCAGGAAGAACGTGTTGCGCACCGCGGCGTTCGGGCGGAACAGCACTTTGTCCCTGCACATACACCAAACTTATTTCAACTTATTCTTCTTTTACCTTGGTCAGTTTCGGTCTCTTTTGTAGAATATAATATCAACTGCCTTCCTGCCAGGCTGTGAGGCGTTAATAGGTAAATAGGCTCTGGCTGGGATGCGCGATGGACTACAACAGGAACCTGTCCACCAGCACAAACTCGTTACATACATACCACTTGATGAGCGGCGAGAGCAGCCCGTTCTGGCTGGGGTGCGCGATGGGCTTCAGTAGGAAGCGGTCCCCCTCGCGCTGCAACAGCACCAGGCTGTCTTCCAGCATCAGCGCCTGTAACCCACATCGCTCGCTACACTTAAACTGACGGTAGGGCAAACTAGCAGACGAATGATGGTAAGAACGACTCCTATAGACATCAAATATGTTAATGAAACCACAGGCGGGGGTGTTAGGACTCGTGCAAAAGAAAGTTTAGCAAGTTTAACAAATCATGTTAATTTCACGGTCAAGTGCAAAACTGCTTCACAAAAATAGTAAGTATTTAATGACTTGAAAGTGCTCACTAAATATGGTCGATATTATCTCAATATTCGGTGTTAAATTTAATCTTGTATATTTTGCCTTACATGTAATAGCTTGGTATTGTTATCGCACCGCCCTACTTATTTCTGCCGCCACAACGTCAGTGCTCGCCATTGAAGTACTACAGTTGAAACTCCTCCAACCGGTAAATTTACTTTTGCATGAGGATCAACATTCTCTCAACAATCAAGGCAATTCGTTACGAAACTTTATCGCTTAGTTGAAGATCGCGGTGTTAGTGACAGTATATGTCATGTGCTGGTCTCTCACGAGCCTTCTAACAGGTAAGCGCTCGGTCTGTTTTGTAAAATCGGTCGTTTCGTATGTCCGTCCAGAGTAGGTGTGTACCTTGCCTTAGGTAAAGTATATTCCTGTACAACGTGTCTGACGGCCGAAACGGCTCATAAAAATATACGCCAACCGTAGACTTTGAATCTGTTTACAATTTCTTACTGGCACACGGATAATGCACAAAAAACACGTGTAAATGTTTCAGATTTCAAATGGTACCACCGCCTTGCCTATTTCTGTCGCCATAACGTCAGTGCTTGGCGTTGACGTGTTCCGGTTTGGAGTGTAAGGTAGCCGGTAAACTTACTTTTGCACGAGGTCTAAAATCCCGGCCTCAAGATGGCAACGTACCATTTCCATTTTCGGTGTCTATAGGCGGCGTGAATTTCTTACCATCAAGAAATCCGTCTCGTTTGCCTTCCAATGTTATATAAAAAAAAATCTGAAATTACACATGCGCGAAAACAATGGACTATGCGTGTACAAAGTTATGCATTCGTGTCGTAAAGTGAGCCAGGTACCAGCATGTTGATCCGCTTGGAGTCGATGCGCAGCGCGAGGTCGGCCTCGAGGCGCAGCGCGCGCGCCGGCAGCTCGGCCGCCAGGCGCCGCAGCTCGTCCGCCTCGCCGCCCGCCATGCCGCCCGCGCGCACCTCCAGCTTGCTCTGGATCGTGCGCAGCCTGCACACCGCACCACCACCACATTACCCACGCCGCCCACTTGCACCGAGTACCAACTTGACGTCACGCAATAGTTAAAAGGTCAAAACGGTAGTGTGGGCGAGGCATGCGCGCCAGAAAAAGTATAATAGAACGCGCATACTTCAACGAAATCACAACGATTACGGTCAAAGTAACCCACATTGTCGACTTCACCCTCATCACCCCAATAACTCACATCGCCTTCATCACTCACCGTACGAGCCCGTACATGATATTTCTTCCTTTCATTTAGTGCGCCGGCAATCCGCGGGTCGAATCACTTTCATTAACTTTCGTTAGTTCGTAATAGATTTTATAATCGTGCGCGCTCACTCACTAATCACATTATTATTATAATCTAATTAATCAATCCCGAGTGGTAGCGTGGTTGCGTTATCGCGTCGACAAGTAGCGAGGCTCGGGTTCGATTCCCGACGGGGGCGGGCGTT
>DVZN01001028.1:0-11028 GCA_018237365.1 Caria ino melicerta
AAATTAACTCTATACTAATATTATTACACCGATTTCTGGTCCATGTGAATATAGATCTTTTTCATTTTCATTTACTAATCCGATCATGAAAATTCTTGTAAAAAATAATAGTATATGAACATTAAGTCGAAATAAAATCAGGCGAGATGACGTAATGCTTTACCGACGCAGGCGTGCGCTGACTAAATGCTTTAGTTTGTGCGTACGTCAATGTGTGTTTGTGTATGCGTGTCATTGTGTGCGCATGCGTTGGTGAGTGCGTGAATATGTGTGTGTCTGTACCTGGGCAGAGGCGGTGGTGGTACGGCTCGCAGCAGACTGGACACGGGCGCAACCAAGGGACCGCCCATCGTTGCCAGGGGGAAAATGCCCACCATTTGCTTTTTGCGACTGCAAATAGACATTATATAGGCTTGAACTTGCAATTATATTAATTTATATGATGACGATATATATTATGAGGAATATCATGACGTTGCTGCATCAAGCGGCAAAGCAATATCAAATATAAATAAAATACGCCTACCGCTTCTCGCCAGTTTTCTCCACACTCTCGGACTGTAGCGGGGGGTCATCGTTGGGCCCAGCTGGTCTCTGGTTCTCCACCTCACTCTCTTTCTCTTCCTCGTCAGCCTCCATCTTCTCTTCAGGAGCCTCTTCAAGTAGAACCTTTTCTTCCACGTCTTTCATGTCGATTTCGGGAAGTTTCGGTACGTTTTTCTATGGAGAGAAAATAACATATAAATGTCATCACGCCCACATATCCTCGAAAAGGCAGAGTATGCACCTACGATTAGCCGCCGATATTAGGTCCCATGATGTGACGGTAGGCCAATCGGGCACAAATCAAACCCCAGGCAACATTATTTTAGTTGCCCAGGGATCAAACCCGGCACCTCTCGCGTCAAAGTCGGACACCGACATCACTTGACCACAGACGAGATTAGTAACTTATGATGATGAGATGGATAACTTATTTTGAACTAATATTCTCTGGTGCCTGACTGTAGCATAATTTATACAACGACAATTTTGATAAAATATGGCCCATATTATGTACTTTCTGTACCACCACGGAATCCACATTAGTGCTAACGTACAGAATACTCACTTCCTAACAAAACACAAGTCTGGATATAAAGCAAGGTAATATCTGAGTGCAAGCAAAATTATATTTAAAACTATGCAACGGATTTTGGTGCGGTTTTTATTAATAGATAGTATTCAACAGGAACGTTTATATGAATAACACATGTATATAATAGAAGATCAACATTGATAATTGTAGAGGTTTCCAATGTGATGTAAGTTTTTTGCTTACATTGCAAATGCTGGCTCAATCTGATGAGATAGATCAAAATAATGTACTACAGTATTGTACACCTTAAAAAGGTCTCCAAAAAAGTCCTCGATGGTATATATCTATCTCTTAGGTATATGTCTCTCTCCTTACCCACATTAACCACTTTTTACAAGAAATATAATATTTAGTATCAGTTTTGTACCCGTGTGAAGCTGCATGGTCACTAGTAAATAGTATAGATCATAATTATTCACTTACCCCTGAATCACCCGAACTAGTCTTTTCCAGTTCTATCTTCCCTTTTTTCTCTTCTATACTGGGTGCTTCTTCTATCCTCTTCTCTTGAACAGAATCTTTCTCCTTCTCAATAATACGTTCTGGTTTCTGGGATTGTTTGTCTTCAACTTTTTCCACTACTTTCTCTGATTTCTCATCGGTTTTGTCGGATTTCTCCACGACTTTCTCCGAATCCTTGTTTTTGTCCGATTTTTCTACATTTTTCTCAGACGACTCTATGGTTTTTTCGGATTTCTCTACATTTTCAGATTTGTCCACGATTTTGTCGGACTTGTCGGCGATTATTTCCGGTTTCTCCTCGATTATGTCAGATTTTTCTACGATTTTTTCCTCTATTTTGCCGGTTTTATCTTCAGCTTTATACGATTTGTCAGTGTTATCAGATTTCTTTTCAATTTTGTCAGATGGCAAAACTTTATCTAATTTTCCTTCGCCTTTGTAAGATTGGTCTTCAATTTTGTCGGATTTCTCATCAATTTTGTCCGATTTCTCATCAATTTTGTCGGATTTTTCATCAATTTTGTCGGTTCTTTCAAGCTTTTCACCCTCGTCGGAATTTGCCCCCGACGTTATGTCCAGAATAGGCCATTTCGTCGGTTCGAATGCTGTTCGGACCTGTGTAAAAAACAAACGTAACATTAAGAGTGTGTGAAGGTACAATGCTGGAAGGGAATAGATCTTCGTAGCCAGGCAATCGTGATACCAAGCTTCAACTGGGAAGCGTTAAATTAGCCGCGATTGTTAGCTTTTCAGGAAGATTTTTTTCATATCAATTCAATTCAATTCTCTCAATATGTTTAGGTACAGTGCTGGTCTTAGAAACATTTGATTGTCTTTACATTTGAAACCAAAAAGGGATAGTAGGAGCGGGACGAGATAAATAATATATTACTACATATCTTCACGCCAAGTCCTTAGCGATATAGACAGAGAGTATCGAGTGCCAAGTGTCGCGACACCTACATACTTGTCTAGCTTCCTGCAAATTAATTACTCTCTTCATGCAAGCACACCGGTTACATCAATTAGTAATAGAACATTATATTATATGTGTAAATAAAAAAATATGAAATAAAATTTTAAGTTGTATAATATATGTCACGGCTTCTTGATTAAATAGCACCTTTCAACCAAAAACATAGAATTAGTATATAGAATTAGTATCTTTATGTATGTATTATGTAACAGAATTAGTATCTTTTTCTGCCACTATGGCGCTAGTTCTGTTTTGTTTACAAGATGGAGTTGTTAATAGAAGTTTATTGGTAGTCACAAGTTGTAATGTTACGAAAAAATTAATCACGATTAGTTATTACATCAAACTTAAGGTGCTATTTCATTAAAGAAATCATCTGCACATACTTTTTTTATTCATATAATGGCTATCATGGTAAAGTGACGATTAACCACTCAGCTGACTGTCCTTCAGCTGTACTATTGATTGCTGTGTTCAGCCACTCGGTTAATTGACGTTTAGATCTTTGGTTTAAGGTGTTGTTCTACTAAAGGGCTAGGTGTGCAATTAAACTTTCAACCACTTGGCTGTTACACTTTATTAATTTAAAAATTTACAAATGTAGACAATGCTTGCTACATGGCATTAATACATATTTGCTAAGGAGCTAAATGATTATAATAACGAGACTATCAGTGTCACCAGTACATACCTTGAAGCCGTTGACAAGCTGAAGTCTCTCGGAATCTCGTATTGCATCCAAAACCAGCTGGACGTCAGCTGTCAGGGACCGGACGCGGTGGAATGAGGCTATCAGCGTCACCGGGATGGTGCCGTCCGGGGACATCTTGCGGCGGAGGAAGAAGTCCCGGGCTAGGTTGTCCGGGCTGAAGTAGTATTCACTGGGAAAGTTTTGTATATTTAGTTTTTTTCAAATATTTAAATTCGACGGGTGCTAGCCATGGTGCTTTGTTGTAGTGGATAGCACATCGGTCCGGAACGCCGGAGATGTGAGTTCAATGAGGCGCCATAATATTTTTCTTTCTTAGCATTTTTATGATTTTTCCACTAAGCGGAGGTTACGCTTTAACACTCAAACCGATTATAAGAAAATATATGTAATGTCCAAATAAAAACTTAGTATTTTATCTGCAATGATAACTCAGTTTGATTGATGCATGAAATTGCTACCAAAAAGTCAAAGTTAACTTGTAAAGTACTTACTTTACAAACTAAACTGACTCACAAGCTTTACAAAAATGGCTAAACAATCTTGCTAACTGTATGTATGACTAAAAATTGTAATTTGAATTAAACTGTTTTCTCAGAATATGTTAGTATATTACAGAATACATCAAAACATCCGAGAAATATTCCTGTTCCCATATTGCGTAACCCAGCTACTCTATGAGTAAGAGGAGAGAGGCCTAAATTACGGGATTACTTATACAAGCATTATATTTTAAGTTTTCCCGTATTTATATGGGTCCCCATGTTAAATATACGGACATGGAATCTGACAGACAGCTGGGAGAACCTATTCTTAGGTTAAATAGCTAACTACCAAGAAGCAACGTTCTTGTCATCGGAATTTGCTCACCAGAATAATTTATCATCATTTATACAATATGACCACTGGTGATATAGACTAGAGGGATGTGTAACTTGCCCGTGTAATGATTTACGAGCTTATATAATCCAGCAACAATGACAGTATTTGACACTGTTGTGTTCCAGTCTGGAGCGTAGGATGGCAGAGAAACATGACATTAGTCCTAACATCCCGATCACAGAGACTATAATGACTATAACTCTATGCTGACTATTGATGATGGTTTTTCTTATCATCAGGCGAGCCTTATGATTGTTTGTTGGTACCTACCATTCACAATATAATAACCACTTTTCGAGAATGTTCTTCAAACATCTAGGACTGTAGTGAGGGTTCATTGTCAGCCAAGTCAAACAAGAGACCTTGTTTTCCACCTCACAGTGTTGCTCTTGATCCATAACCTTACCTACTCTTACCTCGACATTAATTTTTGACATCATGTTCCAGTCTAAAATGCTTTTCTATGGGTTCGATGATAAATACTCACATTTGTTTCTTGATAAGGTCCTTTAGTGTCGCCTGGTCCAGCCCAACGCCGTACGGCCCCCCACCATAGTAAAACGCCTGCGCCAGGGGTGGCGCGAGAGGGGGGATGCCCCCTAGCGCTCCGTAGTGCAGCACCAGCCCCTGCGTCAGCGCCGGCTGAGCCACTCGTAGCTGGGAGGGGATAGCCCGCACCGATCACCACACCGATGTCACCGTGCAAACTGGCTAATCGCTTTTGACAACCCTACACTTTTTGTATTCGTTTTTAGCAACCCTACGCTTTTTGTTCATTTTTGACCTTTTGAAAAAAACTTTTTTTCATGCTCATTTTTTACAACTTTTTGGCTTTTAAACCACGTTTTGACAACCCTACACTGTTTATGCGCGTTTTTGATATCCCTACACTTTTCATTTGCATTTTGACAACCCCACGCGTTTCCATGCTCGTTTTTGTCAACTCAACGCTTTTATGCGCGATTTTGACAAGCCTACGCTTTATACGTTAAGTTTCAGCAGCCCTAGTTAGTATAAAATTTTATGTTACTCTTAATATTAGAGTGGTTTCGACAGATGAAAAAAGTTTCAACTGCGTTTAAATTGTATTAATTATTTCTAGAAACATTCAAAAGTTTTTAGATTTTTGACCTAAGATCTGCTTCATTTATAGCGTGATATAATTTTATATATATCGAAACAAAAAAACCTTATTGAACAGGGTTATATTTTAAATTTTAAGGATGTAAGTCGGTTTATTATTTGCATTTCTACTGCATTTTTAATATTTCGTGCACGTTTGTGTAAAAAATACTTATAAAATTAAATTAATCAATTAATTACTTACTAATTATTAATTACCCTCATTAAATTATTTGTATGCTGATTAAATTAAATTATTACTTTTCTCCTTTGCTCGTTGGAGACTGATCTTATGCAGTTTTAAATATATTTAAATTGACTACTAATTAGGCGCAATTTAAAATTCGCTTGTTTTTTATAATTAACACATTGATACCGGATATTAGAAGTTTATTTTAAAAAAATGTCGTATGATGTGTAACATCTATAATCCTATCTAGAAAAATAGGTTAGTACAATTATCGGTCATTTCTAAGTCGCACGTGCGCTCAATGGGTAAAATCAACTCCCACCTAGCTTCCTGTTACACTTCCATCCCATTTCATGAAATCACCCCCGCAGATTACAGTTAAGCGAGACGAAAGATGTTACACATCTATTTCGGTAACATAGCCAGTTTGCACACACCATGATTAGAAATGAATTTTATAGCAATATTAGTAAAACGGATGACTATGTAAATGGTGATTAAAAAAATACCCTTTGTAAAAATAAGTTAATTGGTCTAAATAGATACTCGGATTTAGCAAAGCTATATATTCCACCAGCAAACAATTAATCTAAATTCTGTATTTATAGCATTTCTGGCAATATACTTTATTAATTATTACTATTAAAATACAATAAATAAAATAGTAAATTTAAAATATCCCGCTAAAATAATGAATACATTATAATGTCACTCAAGCAGAAAAGACGGTGTGCCTGTATTTGCATATATATAAGTGCTTTGTATTTGACTATCGCATTGTACCGTCGATTTCTCCTGACAATGCTTCTGTTACAAAGTAAAACATATATAGAGAGTATATTGAGTATACTGTTAGTGTTACTGAGACAGTATAGTCGGTGTGTTTTTGTATGTGGATTAAGATATTGTTGGAAGGTTCGAATTTGGTAAGTCTAACACATTTACAGCATACCCTCTTTTCTGCTCGAGTGACACTATAATATATTCATTATTTTAGTGGGATATTAATTTCATAGTGTCAGTATTGGAAGAAGATATAGCTAAGATAAATCTACGAGTAATCAGACACCTACACATTCCCAATAGCGACTAACAACCCATATTTTGCACGACATATTTTATTGGTGTAGAAAAAATATATTGGGTTATGAATTATATATTTGCAGGTTTAAAATTTTATTATATCCTTATCAATAATTTGAAGAAACTCAGTATTTTGAATACCTATGACATATTTGTTAAAATTAAAATAGCAAAACTAATGCATAAATAAAAGAAACACCATGTATATGTAAATTATATAGCAAACTACAAGATTAATATGTATAGCCTTATATGAAAAAGTAGTATAAAACCTATGCTATGTATAACTAATAATCATTCGATTTATAATCTTATGTGTATGGAACAAGGGTGCATTTAGTACCATTTTTGTTTATACCCAGTATAGTATAACTTTTATAAAATTTTTATTAGTAAGGCTGTTTATGATTAAAAAATCTCTACACACAAGTCAAACTTAAAAGCTGGATTACAAAATAAATACATAATATAAGCATTACTTAATCAGGCTAGTATTTAGTATTCTGTGGCCTTACCATGAAACGGTAAAGTAATATTTTGGTGACAAACGTTATCAATGTGAAAAGACAACCTTAATGAGTATACATTAAAGTCACTATTTAATTTTGACAGGTAACATAATAGAAATAATACTACTTTTAGGTATCAAGGTAAGGCTCCTGTTCATCAAATATCTTTGTCCGAAGTAAATAACTTCAAAGTAATTTCATTAAGTTTTCTATGTGTTATTGTAGACATTGGTGGAATTATTACTATGTATTAATATCACTTATTTTTCTATATTTAAATAAATTAATATTTTTTTCTTCATTAGTGATTTAAAAAAATCCAGTAAAAATAATTACAGATGGCTATCAATGGATTTAATAAAATAAATTGATATTTATGAATAATGTCTAACTTAGTTATATTGGTGAGTAATATTATGATGGAAAGTATGTTATAATTTAATTAAATAAATTTTATACTACACTTAAAGCGACGTTCACAACGTTTAAAAATTTAGGAGGTATAATAACAATGGATAGATAGATCCCTTACAAAATCATTTATGTATCTGTCTTTCCATCTGTCACAGTTAATCGCTCTCAAACTACTGGGCCAAACGAATCAGAACTCATATGCTATTCATAACCTAAAGATGAAAAGGTCATCTTTGGGTCATGGTAGCCATATGACCATATGAGTTCATAAACAATGAAATTTTGAATTAGATATGACTTTTATATGACGAAAAAAAAAGTTAGAAGTTGGTGAAGGGATTTCTGTAATATTCTGTAAGGGATAAATGTACTTGCTGTACATAGTTCTACATTAGATATTTTTAAAGTCAAGAAACACTTTTTATAATATAAAAACAAGCAAATCTTAAGACAAAAATATTTGATAGCAAACATATTTGTAAAATAAATTTGATAAAATATTTGCATTGATTCTGATGTACACCTACTAAACTATTTTTAAGTTAATGCTATCTAACTTCAACTTACAGAAAAAGAATGAGACGAGACGATCTTAGAGATGTCAAATTAGTATGCTCAAAAAATTGTATGAACACTTAGTATATACCTCGAAATAAACGTTTAAAATCTTTGCAAGTTTGTATGTGCTTACTAATTCAACAGCGCTAAATATGTCCCTGTCTGTCATTAAATTGTTTTAAAGTTGAAGGAAGATGGGAATAACTTAAAATTAGTTTAGAAAAAAACTGTATACCAAAATTTAAAAATATAATAAGACAAATGGGATTCACCCCTTACTGTACAAGGAAATAAACCACCCACTTTACTTTTACCTCAAAATACTCAAAAGTATGAAATGATTATATTTACCCACTTTATGCTTATAATATATAAAAATTTTGAACAATTCAAAATTTAATCAAAATAAATCCTTAACACTGCAATAGTATGTTTATCTCCTTTATACAATGTATATTAGAAAAGGATAAACATATTATCGCCATGAAAATGCTTGCCCATATGCGTACCATGAATGATACATGCTCCCATAGGATAGGAAAGGATCGCGTTTAGGTATAGCAACTCTTCCATTGAAAAGTATTTATACCATGGACAAACGCATTCAGCCAGTGTGTTTGCCCGAGATATATAAAATAAACAAATTAATTACAAATTATTCTAAAATGGCCACTTTTCAACATAATCTTTTTTCAAAATCAGCTCTTCTGTCATTGTTTCATTGCATAGACTATGTTGTGTATTTTCCTAAAATGTCAATTAATGAATGGTAAGATTTAAGTTACTTCATTGAAAGTAGCTACTTTAGAACTGTGGATGTCGATTTTTGTAAGTCAGTTGTATAAGTGCAGCAAAAAAAAGAAATAAAAAGCACTATCCATTTTCAATAATTATTGATTTACTAGATGTTGCCTGCGACTTCATACATACATTACTTTATCAAAACAGTCAAACAGAGTACTTTATTTCAATACTATGTTAGGTCAGCTTAAACTGGCTTTTACTGTAAGAATGAAAGATGTTCCCGCAGTAAAAGGTATCCTATATCAACATTTATATGGACTTACGTTTATCTGCTCTGTGGTTGATAATATTTTGACTTATTTATTAATGTCCGACTTTGACGCACAAGGTTATGATTTGATTCCCAGGTCGGGCAACTTGTTCTATGAGTTTTTTCAGTTTTTCTGAAAATATAATGTTGCCTATTTATTACATGCATGCATATTTATAACATTATGTTTCTCACAAAAACTGAAAGAACTCATGAATAGAACAAGCTACCCGACCCGGTAATCAAACCCGGGACCTCGCACGTCAAAGTGCGACCAACACCACTGACACCACTCGACCACAAAGGCGATTTAGAGGTTTATATGTGACGACATCACAAATTTTAAAACACCCCTGCCCTTTGTCACGTTTCGTGAACCTCCTCCCCTTAATGTGCGACGTAATTTACGGACAGGCCCTTAACCAAGGGACGTGAAACTACCTATGTGTCCTGTTCCTGTTTTCCTGTTTATAATAGGAAATGTACATAATACATACATGCGTACATCAACCTATTGCAGTCCACAGCTGGACGTAGACCTTCCCCCAAAGTATGCCACAGGGCACGATCTCCCGCTTTCATCATCCAGTCACTCCCAGCTGCCCTTTTCAAGTCATCGGTCCATCTGGCCGGAGGGCGTCCAACACTACGTTTACCAAGCCGACCATCGGTTCTGTGACAGATGTAACCAGCCTACTGCCACTTCAGTTTGCTACACTCTGTGTATGCATTCGAGTGTATTTATAAATGTCTATATACCTGTGGCAGGTCAGGGTGCGCGTAGTCCGGATGGTGGTACAAGGGGTGCGGGTGTGGGTGAATGGAGGCGGGCCTTGGTGTTGGGCGTCTCGCTCCACGCGCCCGCGCCGCCCCTCGCCCACGAGCCGCCCCCCTCCCGCGACTGTCCTCTCCGTTGAGGGACACTGTGTCTGGAAATGATTTGTAAAGCGTTCAGAAATAAAGCTATAACTAATCTATACACATAAATAATATTGGAGTGTCTTTTTTACAATAAATCGGTCGGTATTTGACCGCCATCTCACCTGATAAGTGACGATGCGGTCGAAAATGGATCATACCTGCCTATATACAGCCTATTGGCTCTGGTCTTAAAGATAACTAGATCACATTGTTCCGGGAATACACTCGCAGACAACGAATTCCATTTTTTTGCATTTAGCATTAGGAAAGACGAAGTGAATCGTTTCGTGCGGATGGATGGAATATTTACAACATAAGGGTGAAAAGACATCTTGTGTCCCGGTGAACTTGACCCATGTCTGTTTGTTATATTAAAATAACTTATTTTCACTAAATGTATATGTATGTATACTCATATCTTTGTCTGTCTGTCTGTCTGTTTATTTCGGGTAATCTCTGGAACGGCTGAAACGATTTTGAAGAGGCTTTCACTGGCAGATAGCTGATGAAATAAGGAGTAACTTAGGCGATTCGCAAAAAAATAAAATTCACAAAATGTGTTTAAAAACGCACTCGGACGACGTCGCAAGGTTCAGCTAGTCACTACATAGTATAAAATAAAGTTCCTTCGTGTTTGTCTGTCCCTATGTATGCTTAGATCTTTAAAACTACGCAACGGATTTCGATGCAGTTTTTTAATAGAGAGAGAGATGCAAGAGGAAGGTTTATATGTACCTATAATAGACTCATAATATACACACTAACAATTTTAGATGCATAATATAAACACTAATAATAGAAAAACTGATAATTTTAGAGGTTTCTAACGTGATGGCCTGTGAAATACTAAATATACTAACTACAAAATGGTAGTTAGTATATTTAGTATCAATTTTGCATCCATGCAAAGCTGGGGTGGGAAGTGAAGTATTGTGGAATTGAGTCAAATGGAGTCGAGTGGAGTTAAATAATTGGGTCTTAAATCTTACTATGTATTGTAAGTAAAAACG
>DVZN01001029.1:0-11024 GCA_018237365.1 Caria ino melicerta
AGAATTGCATGGTCTACAAAGTCTAATTTGTACAGACACATTGATAGATAACAGAAATATTGTAAATAAGATGTCAATATAATAACAAAATATTTGATTTATAAAAAATAAGTTTATATAAATCACAAGATCTTGGTTAAGTGCCTATTACATTTTTATTTTAAGCAAGTCATTAACCAACTTGTGAATTTGACACATCATTTGTTAATGGTGTGCCAAGATTACAAGTTGGTTGTTTCAAGCCCAGTACCTGGGTAACCGAGCTAAGCTTGAATGACATTGACGCTGTCAACAATTATTGCAAACATTGCATAGAAGTTATTACATAATATAATAATTTATATGTAACAACTTGTATTCTTTAAGACCACAGCAATAAATAAATGAACTGCTAATTTATTGGATTAGATGTAGGTAATGCATTCAGCAAAATTATTTTAATATTTAGAATTCTAATTGTTTAAATCACGTTACAGTTCATCGTAATGTAAACTATGGAATATATACGTAAACGGATTTTCTATATTTTATGTACCCTACTGTACTTATGTACTACCTACCTATTTCAAAATGTCGATTAGCAAAAAGAGGGTAAAAACGATTTTTCCCAGACAGATGTCTAACTTAATTACATATCCCTCGACAATCTTTGTCAGAAGCCATTAAAAAAACTTTTTATTGCAAAATTTAATAAAATCGTAAGAGTTGTTTCCGAGAACCTCATTTAACAAAAAAATATTTAAATATACAAATATTGCTTGTTTGCTTGTTTATTAGTATAGGATAAAGATTTTCGCTTTTTGATGACTAGGTATAGGAAGATCTATTGATTAATATTTTGCTTTAAATTAGGTACTTACTTCAGATGGAACTTCTAAGTAAGTAAATACCTAATTTAATTGTTCTATGATGCAAGATATTATGCAAACACTTAAAGAGCTTACTACACATACATATTTTGATAAGGTCTTATATTTTGCTCTGTGATTTAGATATATGGTTAGGGTTTTATATTATATACATAAATAAATTTGTGCGCACAAAAACGCCTTTTACTTAAATACATATCTTCACGCTAAGCTTTGCGGAGTAAGGGGTAAAATTACCTCATTAAAACTACACTCTAAGCCGTCTGTAGCTACGCTTGTTTTTTAAACTATACAACGAATAATAATGTAGTTTTTTAATCGAATAACTACAAAAGAAGCTACATATTATGTAAAATACATGCATATTATAGACAATCTAGCGATCCGACCCGGCTTCGCACGGGTGCAAAAATTATAATTTAATACAGAATGTCTCACACAAATATCACATTACAAACCACTAAACTGATCAGTATTTCTCTATTATATTGTGCATGTATTATACATATAAACCTTTCTCTTGAACCACTCTATCTTGTAAAGAAAACTGCATCAAAATCCATTGCGTAATTTTAAAGTTCTAAGTATAAATAGGCAGAGACTTTATTTTATACTATGTAGTGAAAAGCTGAGAACTTCAGATTTGAAGCTACATCGGTAGTAATATACCTACATATAAGCAATTTATATACCCCGTGTTAATTCAGGGCTGCTATTTTTAAATAATCACGGACACTAAATACGTCACATTCTTGTTGTTGGGAAATATGGTGTTATGGCTCATAAGAGACGGACATTGGTCCCCCCTCCCGAATTGGTTCCAACGCCTCATATTTATTTTAACCTACTTGTCGTTCGAGGGGTAAACATATACGACTGGAAAGCATCTTCCATGCAGGCGAACTTTGAGCCAAATTGTAAGCACTAAATATACTTACATTTTACTAGTTTCAGCACTTAAAACGGTAAATAAATGAGCCACCATATACTGTATAATTACTGAAACTAACGTTAAAGTGAAGCATATTAGGCCTAGGTTCTTGACTGCTTTAGAAAATGTTTATTTGTTTGATGGTTCACTAATAAAAATTATTTGGCTTGTTAATGTGGTTAAATGGTAGTGTTCAGTCGTATTTGCTCGGTGTGAACCGACCAAAATTAATAAGCGTCTTAGTAGAATTATATTATTTATATTATGTGTAGAAAATAAAAACATTAGTACAGCATAACTTTTTGAAAGGTTTTAGAATGCAACAAAAATAAAAACAAAAGGGTAATATAACCATTTATTCGAATAAAATGCTTTATTTTAATATTTCTTTGTAACACCAGGATACAGTAAACACTGACATTAAGTAAATGTAGCGATTAAGTAAACATCGTTTAACTATTAATATTAGTAGTCATAATTTTAAATAAAACAATGTCTCAGTCCTTCCTCACAATTTTTATTTAAATAATACGGGTATACAAAGGAAATAAATTAAAAGCCAGATTTAAAAATGAATTATTTGTTGGTAATATAAAAATTCTAAACAGACTCATAATAATGGATATTCGTAATCGTAATAACCTTGCCGGGCCGAAACCGGCGACGTACACAACTATAAAAGCGACTCTTATAATATAAAAATGGGAGCATGCTCCCGCACCTAACTTCTCGTAAAACTATTATACACTTATAAGAAAATCACAAAATTCAAGCAGAAATAATAGGAATCCATATAAGCCTTGCCATAACAGTAAACTGTATAACGTCTAATGTAAACCATGAAATCCAGTGAAAAATCAATTTGACTTAATACAACTCAAAGTGATATTTTAATGCCCTTTGGATGTTGAGCATAATACTTTATCAAAAATGGCTTAACACTTTTTATAACGTAATGTGTCAGCACGTAAGTTTAAATCTCAGATTGTAAACAAGAAAGTTATTAAAATCAGATCACCAACAATTTTTGTCACAAAAAAACTCGAATGCAAGTCAGGCTTGTTCATTTTGCAACTTATCCAATGTGATAATTGTGTTAAAGCGCACATTGAGACAATATTTAAGATATTTTTTTTGTGTTTTCGATATAAAAATTTAAACAAGTCAAAAGCAACAAAATTAGTTACATTTTTAATATTACATGACAAAGTACAAGACTGACATTCAAATTATACAATGATAGCTGGTTCAACTTCTACCCAGATCCACTGTCTATAGTAGATACCTTAATTCCATTATATATGCCTTTATAACCTAATCAAGTCACACAGTAAATGCACCGTCAACATGTTAAAATATAAAAATGTGATCTTACAGTCATATGTCCTATTTTGCACTTCACTTGTGACTTGTAAAAGGTATAAACAGCTAACTAGACAATCCAACTTGTGAATCAAACTTAACACGTTAACAAACAAATCAGATGATCCAGAGCTAACACTATATTGAATGCATTATAAAACCACACTACACCAAATTGTTAGATTAATCACATATCAGTTCATGGTCTACTGAGTACTAGTGAGTACAATGTCCACAGTAGGAGCTGGCAGCCCAGGGATGTGTTGTGATGTCTACGCGATGACGTCCGGCAGCAGCGAGTTGTCTGTGACTGGGGGGCTGGGCGGAGGCTTGTGCACATCACCATTCAGCTTCGGTTGCTCTTTCTTCACGTCTATTGAAGCTGGTTTTTTTACACCGGGTTTAGTCGGTACGCTTTTTGTGCTTGCTGGAGCCTGGTTAATAGATGAAAAAAAACAAACGATTAACAACTTCCCTTAATATATAATAATCTTCTTCATTCGTGGGCGGGTCTCCGCAACTTGACGAAACTATCGCCTATTTTGCGTCAATGTATAATTATATATAAAAAATGAAATTGTAGGAAAAGAAAATTTTATTCTTTTCCTAATTATAAATATATTTAAGAAAATTTTATTCGTGCAAAGCCGGGGCGGGTTAATTCGAAATCGCTCCCAAAAAAATAAACCTCGAAGCTTTCATCAATCGGTATTTGCAATGATAATGTTTTCTTAACAATATATGATGGAAATATAAATACAATATAATACCCTTGATTCGGTCGAAATCACCAGGGTGATAATAAATAAATAAATGTCCCTGAACAAATCACACAGACTGATCTAAACTCAAAATAATGAAATTATTTGCTTGTGTTATGCGTGTTTTAGTCAACAATTTTATATATAGAAATACATACAATAAGCCATTAGAATACGCCTCGTCTTATACGAACTACGTGAAGATATGTATATATGTATACTAGAATACCAGAATAAATTTGATAAACACCCAGACCCAGAAATGCGAACGTCTATGTTCATCACACAAACGCCTGCCCCAGTCGGGAATCGTACCCGAGTCTCGCATTCGTCGAGGTGGTAAGGCAACGCGACCACTCGGCCAGCGAGACGATAACGGTTTTAATACATACTTGATGGATTCCCACAGACCTAGCATCAAATTTAATTGATTGTTGTTATTGTACCTTAGCAGTTGTGGTCCTAGGGGGCGCGGTCTTGGCGGTGATGCGTTTGTTTGTGAGATCTTTGCTTTGTTTGTCGAGAGGTGCGCGGACTGGAGGTTTTGGTGCAGCTGGCCTGGAAACAAAACAAATTGTTACATAGTCTAATTGACTGATATTTTATCATATTTTTTTATTTGTTTGGTACAGGACTTAGTTAAGAACAGTCATTGCAAATGCCAGAATAAGAAGGTTGTTGATGTAGTGCAGAATATTATTTATTTAAACAAAAGTTTAAATAAATAATATTAAATGGACACACATTATGTATTTATTTTCCTTCGCAATTTTTCAAAGAAAAAATTTAATTACCACGTTTAACGTGTTAATATTTTTTAGTAAAAAAGGGGTGTTTGTACTCACTTCAGGGTGGTCGCTGCGGAGGGAGCCTTTGGCGCGGGTCGCGTGGGTGCGGCAGGGACGGCCCGCGGCGGGGCGCGAGGAGCCGGTTTAGCATCGCCGTTCGTTAGAGGCTTCTTCTCTATCGGCTTCGGCTTAGGCGCCGAAATCGGGGCTCGCGTCGCCGGTGTCGGCTTTGGCGCCGCGGGGACTTTGGGCGCAGCTGGAGCTCTCGGCTTTGGAGCCGAGGCAGCAGGCTTAGGTGCCGCTGCCGATGCAGATTTCGTCGCCGTCGTAGTTGTGGGTTTCGGTGCGCTAGGTTTAGGAGCCGGTCGAGCCGTCGGCGCAGATCGAGTGGCAGCAGTAGGTCGAGCGGGCTGCGAAGGTTTAGGAGCACTCTTTGCCGCAGGCGCGGTCGGCGAAGAAACCGGCCTCGTCGCTGGTGATGCAGTTTTTGGAGTGGGTTTCGGTGCAGTGGTGGTTTTTGTCGCAGATACTGGTGTTTTAGCCGTGGCCGGTCGGGCCGCTGTCGTCGCGGGCGATCGCGGGGTCGTAGTCGCGCTAACGGTTCGTTTGGTCGCGGATGCTGGCGTTCGCGCAGGAGTAGGTGCTTTGGGTGCCGGCTTAGACGTAGTTTTGGCCGGTGTGGTCGGGGATTTCTTGGGTGAGCCGGGTTTCGCTTTGGCAGCTGCGGTGGCGGCAGTGGCGACGGCGGCGGCTGCGGCAGTGGCCACGGCGGCGGCGGCGAGCGGCGCAGCAATGGCGGAGTCTCCCAGCGGCGCGGCGGGCGTGGGCGGTGGGGTGGCACCCGCCTGCTCGCCAACATCTTGAATCTCACTTGTGACCGGCATACAAATCTCCTGTGCATGTGATTCTGGAATACCGATGTCTATATCCGTGACTAACTCCGTTCTACGGCTTTCAGGCACAATGTCTGGCGTGGGGGCATCCACTATTGGCTCCTCGGACTGAGGTTCTTTACTAACTTCTGTTTCACATACATTTGATTTTACAACTTCTTCCTCTACTGGTGTGTGAGGTAAAGGAGAAGACGCTTCTGAAGCACCATTTTGCGCCTCACTAGGCACCGGAATTTGTTCATATGTTTGGAAGATGTCTTGTGATGAAACGTTTTCTGCTACCCTTTCCTCTTGAATATCAGCAGGCTGCGAAGCTAGGATTGTTTCGACAGCTTTAGTTTCTTCTATTGATACCTCAACTGTAGGTTCAATTTCTTTTTCTACTTGTGATGATAATTCTATTTCTTCCTTATGTGATTCTAAGTCTGTTGAAGTATGTTTAGTCTCCAAATGTGATTCCACCTGGGGTTCTTCTTGACTTAATGGAGATACTGCTTCTAATCTATTTTCTAAATTGCTTTCAATCTGAGGATCTACTTGCAAAGGTGCTTCACTGTGCTCTATGTCTGACTGCACTGGATCAACAATATCTTTACTGACAATATTTTCTGGAATAGGAGAGTTTGCAGGAATAGGAGATTCCCTAGGTAGAGGAATTTCAGACGGCATTGGAATTTCAGTAAGTTCTTCACTAACTTTACTAGGCAATAATGATTCTGATGCTTCTATATTAACTTCATGCAATACTTCACTCGAATCTTTTAGCAGAGCACTCTCCAAAGGCATTGGAGATTTACATATTACATCAGAGTCTGTAGGGGCTGGGGATTCAGTTGGTAATGGAGATACACTTGGTAATGGGGAATCACGAGGTAGTGAAGCTTCACAGGGTAATGGAGATTCACGAGGTAATGAGGCGTCACAGGGTAATGGGGATTCACGAGGTAACGAGGCTTCACGGGGCAATGGCGATTCACGAGGTAAAGAAGCCTCACGGGGCAATGGGGAGTCACGGGGTAAAGACGATTCACAAGGTAATGGGGATTCACGAGGTAAGGAAGGTTCACTAGGCAGTGGGGATTCACGAGGTAAGGAGGATTCACATGGCAATGGCGATTCCCGAGGCATTGGGGATTCACAAGGCAGAGGTGATTCAGTTGGTAATGGAGATTCTTTTGGCTCTAACTCCTCATTTTGTACCAAATCATCCCCTGGGTAAGGAGAATGTGCAGGTGAAGCTGAAGGTAACGACGCTTTAGTTTCGATTTCATCCACATCTTCTGTTTCGAGTCTTATTTCTGGCAACTCTACATTTTCCTCAGGTTCAAGTTTGATATCTTGTTCAAAGTTGTCTTCAAAAATATTTTGTTGTGTTTCAGATGACTGATGAACATCAACAGTAATATTTTCATGAGTAGTTTCATGTAGAGAAATATCCTGTTCCTGAGATGTGAATAGTGAGTTGGATTCTTTTTCAGGTGGATCTAAACCAATATGTTTGTCTTGTTCCAAGTAATCATTTCCTTCAAAATCATCATTTTGAATATCTGCTTCCTTATCGGCAGTAACTTCTGGTTGAATATCATCAGAATTTGAATCATCAAGTTTGCTTTCCATCTCTATATCTTGTGATGTCTCATCTAGAGGAGTAATGGCTCTAACATCTTTTTCACTTTCTGATGGTAAATCTTCAGTATTAAAACCCAATTCTGAGCTCTTCCCATCAGGTATTTCCGGTATTTGTTCAAAGAGCAATTTATGAGATTCAGGAGTGTCTGTTTGAACTATAGTTTCTTGCTGAACATTTGAATCAAATTCTGAATTTGAGTAATCTTGCATATTATTGACTGAATTAATATTAAATCCTGGAAAACTGTCCAAATTCGCAAAATTGTTTCCTATAACTTCTGTGTTCTCATTAAATCTAATGATGTCATTATTAGGTTCATCATCTAAACCTAATAAGTCTGTTCTCTGACCAGGATTAAGATTTTCTTTATCATTACCCTCAATTCCATTTGACTGCAACTCTTCATCATCACTGTCAGGTAATTGTTGAACTGCGTTAAGGTCGACGTGATGAGAATCTAGCTTACCAAAGCGTTCACAAGTATCATCATCTTTCTCTTGATAAAAGCTCATACTCATTGGATCCCTCTCTTTGTTTTTAAGTCTTTCAAATAGTTCATCATTGCCGTCAGCACTAAAAGGATTAGTTTCATGAGCTTGAAATACCTGAAATAAAACAATATTAACTTTTATTTCAATTTTTAATGTTTTCAACGTCAGCAGGAATGTGTATTTGGATGATTTAAAACTAAATAGATGTTCAAATTTGGGCAGTATTTTAAACATTACCTAAAAATGTTATGTTAGGCGAAAGAACCTTTAAGTAATTTTTATATTTTAAGGACTACTAACTGATAGGACAGATGTTAACCTGTCTTAACTATAAACATTCAATTCGAATTGGTATAACAATTATAACAATTGGAATTATTAATATAGAATCATAATATTACTATCTACTGCCCGTGACTTTGCGATTACATGCTGTCACAGAATGCGTAAGAAAATAAAGATTCACAGCTCTTCCCCCGTAGGTGACAATATGATAATATGTAGCCTATAATGTTGACCAGACCTGTTAGTAATATTCTTTCAAATTTTGAAGTAAATCCATACAATATTTTTTTAATTTAGCCTGGACATACATACAGACAAAAATTCTAAAAACGATATCTTTGGCTTCATTATTGACTGTAAATCACACCCCAAGTATTCTGTAAAAAAAATATGCATTGTACTGTTTTGACTTTCTTACGATTTTACTATATGTATAGATTGATACAATTAATAAAAAAATGTATTATTTACAAAACAGTTTTTGTTATTGTGGTGTTTCTATGTTGACAGTTTTGTAAAATTATTTTTTTTACCATAAGTTATCTTAGGTTTCTAATGTTTCTCACTCAATTTGAATTTTCTTTTAAATGAATCTTCTCTTGGCAATAATTAACAAAAACAAATGAATGTAATTGTTCCATTAGCAAATAGATTTAGCATTCTAGCAATGGAGACCTTTATTATATAATAGTGAATCAGTGCCTAATAGATCACTCTTTCTGCTCTACATGATATCCAGCTATTAGTGATTTAACAAATAGTATACTCAATTTATTTGAACTATTTTGTCTTGTCACAGTGTGGTGACTATGGGTAAAACTTTCCATCAAGGGAGGCCTATGTCCGGCAATATACTGTAATTATAGTATTGAAATATGTATGTATTTTTAAATGATAATAATCTAGTTTTTAGACTTCAGAATAAAGTGAGACTAATTTAAAGCAATTTTTTATATGTTTAACCCCATAAGTATACACTTCTTACCATTTTGTTGGCCGAGCGATAGCCTTATCACATTGACGAATAGCGAGGCTTGGGTTTGATACCCGACAGGGGCAGTGCATTTGTTTGACAACATACACATTTGCATTTCTGTGTCTGGGTGTTTATTAAATTTATTCCAGTATAATCCTTATGTATTTATTTGTATAATATCATTGACTAACTCCCATAACACAAGAAAATAATTTGCGTACTTTGGGGTTATTTGTCCAGGGATATGTAAATCTTTTGCAAAGCTCTACAAGATAAAATATGAAGAAAACCATACTATTTATGGCAGAACCCTATAAGCGATCTCAATCCATTTTTGCCGATCTTTAATTGAAATTTTGATCCAATTGTTATATGGAACTGTTTCAATCATCAATCTTTAGATTGCAATTATATGGATGATCATATCAAAGATTGCTTTCTATGTCAGGTCACCGTGATCTGTTAATCAAAGATTTGACATAGGGACTGGCCGTTAACTTACCTGAATATTACAAAAATCTGTAGTATCTTTCTGTATCCTTTCAAGATCTTGTATAAGACTAGGCTCCTTAATTTTATCTGGTTCAATTCCTACACTAAACCCAAATCCTAAGCTTTCCATGTCACCTGGACTGTTTCCATTCAAATGTTCTGTGACACCTTCCATTGAAATGTTCTAGAAAAAAAATATAAATATATTTAATGTAAAATCATCAAAACACTCATTGTAGTACTGTCTGTAATTGAGAAATATTCTCGAGAGATTCTGTCAAATGTTTTGTCTTAGTTTCCAAAACTGAAGATTTTGTATATAAAAAGTAACGAATTTGGAGCAAGCTAGCCACATATGTAGGAATCATGACACTTGGCATTCAATACACTCTGCCTAACTCATAGAGGACTTGGCGTGAAGATATACTATGTATGTATGTTATGTTATGTTAAATACATTTTGTTTAAGATAATTCAACTCTCATGTTATAGACATTGATCATGACATTTAGATCAAAAAATCCTTATCTGTCACTTTGAGGTAGTTAATCATTACATTTTGAAAATATTTAATGTAACTTTATATAACAAAACTACAATTTAAGCACAAGTTTCATTGTGGTGTTAACATTGAAATAAATTATCACATCTTGATTGCAAAATTGCAAATTTCAATTTGCATTAAATTTTTATACTTTTTTATATTGAAAAGCAAACAAGCAGATAGATTTCCTGATGATAAGAAATTCACGGCACCTATAGACACCAAATGTGGTAATGGTGCATTGCCAACCAGAAAACAGCAATCACTACCGTTATGGCGGCAAGCGGTAAGGCGGTGGTACCATTCTACCCGGGCGAGCCGCTGCGAAACTCTATCACCTAGTAAGAGATCATGTGAACAAGTGCCTTTTTACAAACTGCCTGGCAGGAGATGGTTTCCTTTCTTTCCCCCTAAGAAATTGAAAATACTTGGAAAGAAACAATAATAGAAAAAATCATTATGAGGATTCAGCAAAGAGATATATGTAAGGTTGTATTGTATAAGTAAGTCTTTAATGTGAGGTAGAGAATAATAAAAATCATATTTTGTAACTCACATGATGTCCGTTAAGCTGATCACAATTATCCAAGTCTTTAATTTCCGCTGGCCGAATAACAGCCTCAGTCTGGAATTGAGCTACGTCTGGCAGTTCAATGTCGTCCATGGGTATTGGCTTGCGCGGGGACTCTGCTAGCAATACATCAGACCCGCCCACTCCACCAGGTACAAACACTGGTGCGTCTGGGTTCAGTGGTGAACTATTCATGTCTACTGAACTGGTTTCCCAGGCAGACTGGAAAATTTATAAACACAAATTAAGTATAATAAGAGATATTGTATACCATATTATTAATATAAATCCCATGTTGCTCGGGTGCCTTTATAGAATAGACTAACTGCCTTCTTTCTGGGCAGCTCATAAAATTATTATTATTATTATTATGTATTGAAGAGTTCGGTCTAGATAAACCCGAGGATCACTGCGACCTGTAAAGATCTATT